>NEWO01000256.1:207193-246460 GCA_003013225.1 Phalaenopsis aphrodite | reverse complement strand
TTTTCCAACAAATCTAACGTTTCAAATTTGTCCTGAATATAATCTAAATATTCTTCTATTATTTCGTCCTTGTTTTCAAAAAATTCTTCTTGCTTTAATTTGTCTTCAAACTCTTCCTTAAATTGTTCATTACTCAAATAATCAGTTACTTCCATCCTAAAAGATTCATTTTCTTTTTCTATTGCAGAATATTTCATAGCTTTTGCAATATTAAATGTTACTTCTTGAACATTAACTCTCATTATTAATTTTCCTTTTTGTACATCTATCACTACCCTTCCTGTTGCAAGAAATGGTCCCCCCCCCAAAATAATATGAATCTCTTTATCTTCCTCCATATCTAATATTATAAAGTCTACAGGGAAAATAAATTTATCCACTTTTACTAATACATCTTCTATAACTTCTTTTGGATAAGTTATTGATCGATCAACTAACTGAAGAGTTACAGTAGTAAGGGAAATCTCTCTCAAATCTAAACGTTTAAAAATCGATAAAGACATAAGAATGATACTCGCTCTTAAATCACATAAGGCTTTTCCAAAAAAAAACTTTTCACCAATAGCACAAGGTATAATAAAACTACCAAGATCTTTTAATTTTTCAGAAAGTTTTTTTCTGAATAATAGCACTACACTCTTTACTGAGTGCAACAGTCATGTAATCTATAAACTTCATTTTCTTGTTTAGTATATCCTTCATAAATTTCACATAACTTGACATTTGCTCCAAAACTTCAACGAAAGGAATGTTTATCGTTAACTTCTTAAGGATTTCCAAAAATTTTGTAAATTATTTATTTTTATTCTTCTGCTTTAGTCTTTGAGGAAACGTAGGTAATAGTTTTTCTAAAGAAACTTGTGTTTGTTCATTTTCATTTTAGTCACTTTCCATTCCTTCCTTCTCTTCATCAACTTAAGTTTTTTCTTTGGATCTTTGTTTCAACTTCTTTTCCACTTCTTAATTCAATTGCTTTAATTTGCTCCTTATTTTGATCTTTTGGATTAACTTCCACAGTACTTAGAAAAATTCATAAAGGTCTGTTACTAAGTGCAGTAGCAATATGTCCTAATTGATTTTCAATATTTCTAATAGCAGTCACTTGATTTTGTATTTGATTTCACATGTTCAATATTACTTCTTCCATTGTCAACTTCTTTTCCTTAACTTGTGGGTTAGGGTTAGAGTTAAATCTTGGAAGATAATAAGGTCGATAATTAGGATTTCCTTAGTTGTTCAAATTTCTGGAGGGATTCACCAAATTGTTATAATTATTCCAACTAAAATTAGGGTGATTCTTCCATCCAAGGTTATAATAATTAGAATAGGGATTGTTATTTCAATTATTTATAATATTTACAGTTTTATAAGATGATTGAGTATCAATTATTTATCGTAGTGAATTTTCCTCTAATACTGGGGGTATTTGAGAATAGTTCACTCCAATTTGATCAATGTTTTTCGAAATAACAGCAATTTGAGATGCCAAAATAAACATTGCATCAGAGTTATGATACTAGCTACTCTCTTAGGATTTACCCTTTCAGAGGGTCATGAAAATTGTTAGTAGTCATTTCTTTAATTAAAGAATATGCTTCATCAAAAGGTTTTGACATTAGTGATCCACTTGCAACAACATCTATAATAGATCTAAGTGATCCTACTAATCCATTGTAAAATGTTTGAATTATTAACCAATCTGGTAAAGCATGACGTGGACATTTTCTAAGAAGATCTTTAAATCTTTCCCAAGCTTCATATATCGATTCCCCTTCGAACTGACAAAAAAATGTAATATCGTTTCTAAGCTTAGCGGTTTTCGAGAGTGGAAAATATTTAGCTAAGAATTTTTGTGATAGTTCTACCCAAGTTCTGATAGGTCCAGGTACTAATGAATTTAACCAAGCTTTAGCTTTATCCCTTAATGAAAAAGGAAAAAGTTTAAGTCTAATAACATCATTAGACTCTCCGTCATATTTAAAAGTAGCACATATTTCAAGAAAACTAACAAGATGTAAGTTAGGATCTTCAGTAGGTGTTCCTCCAAACTGATATTTTGTATTATTTGGATAATAGCGGGTTTAAGTTCAAATGAATTAGCAACAACATCAGGATTTTGAATAGTCAAGTGAAGTTCATCTGTTATCGGATTAACATAATCTTTTAAAGGTCTTTGTTGATTTTCATTAATTTGATTATCTAAGTTATTCGTCATTTCGTTTAAGTTTTTAATTTCTTTTTGTTGTTTTCAAAAGTCTCTAATAGTACTTTCTAATTCTGAATCGTAAGGTACTAAATCTTCAGATCCAATATTTCGCATAAACAAATATAATAAGCAAAGAAAAATTTCTTAAAAATAATTCTTAAATAAAAATAAATTTTTTTTTAGATTTTTTATTTTTTAAATTTATTTTATTTATATTATCTCTAAGTTCCCTAATTTACCAAATATATTTAATTTACCGTTATCTTCTCCGACAACGATGCCAAATACTTGATCCGCAATGAAATATAGTTGTGCAAAATATATAAAGTTCACTCCACTATGCAACGATGTCAAAAGCTTGATGCAATCTTTTATAAATAAAAAATTTAAGCAATTATTGTTGGGATTCTACGCAAGTATACGTATCATTATCAAGTAATAAAAGACTTCTATTTAAGTCCCAAATATTGATCCCACGGGGAATGTTTAAATTTAAAATGATAAATTAACTAGAAAATTCATAGAAAGTAAAACAAAATTACTGTCACTAATTTCGAATGTTAAGATATTATCAGAACTAAATTATTTAACTACTAGCAAAACTTAAATGTAAGGTTTAAACAGTAACTATTAAACTATGTTTATGTGATAAAGATTTCTTATGTGAAAAAACATTTTTCCCAATATAATTAGATTTTGGTAAAATAAGATGAGATAAATAAATTTAGTATGTATTGTGCCAAATATGAGTAGTTTTAATTCTCTGCCGAGATACAATGTTATAGAAAATCATTGGCTAATCTCAGGTTTAGTCCTTAAATCTGTGGCTAGACTAGGAGGATACTGGCTCCCACTCCAGAGCTCTCACTTCCCTTCACCTGAAAGCTAACTCTCGCTTTAGTTCTTAAACACTAAAAGTGAATTGAGGACTTTAGTCTGTCACCATAAAATCTTCAATTCTACACTCAACAATATATATTTCCCGATTTATTTACACTTAATTACATGAATGAAATTCTCCTTCATTGAATCAAATATGATCATCACTCTGTTGTAGAACACATACTCTATTTCCCGGATCATTTGTTTCACAACAAATTTTAACAATTCAATTGGTCAGATCGAAAAGTAAATTAAGTTCGGAGTTAAAAAATCATCACAATTTATTTTATATTTTAACATTGGCACATCCATATTATCACTTTATTTTACCATATCTCAAAGTAGGGAGAAAAATAATGGAAACTACTCAGAGTTCATGACAAATATACAACAAAACACAAAATTCATATATAAAAGAAAATTCATACAACACTATAAAAAAATAACACTTATCTGAAACTCTTTCTCAAAGCAAATCCCTTGCAGCATTTCCTAAGAATTGTAGGAAGAAGAAATCTTTTACTTTTCTCCTTCTCCAACACTCTTAGAGAAAAGATTCACACCTAATCTCAACAGAAAAACTCTAAATTCTTAAAAAAATCACTAATAGACTCCAAAATGGTGGTGGAATGAAGATGGAAAAGTGTATGTAAGAGAATGAATGGTGACGAGAAAATGACGAAAAAGAGACAATTTTCTGATCAATTTCGGCCCCAAATAGTGCCTAGAGTCGGTTCTCCAATAGGTGCATCCAAAAACTCTTAAAAAAACGTCCAAATTCGTCGAATCTTTTATAAACAGGGTGTAAACCTACACTGGCGCCGTCGGCGCCCATTCTGGCGCTGTCGCCGCCAGTGGTCCGTAATTTAATTCAATCTTCTCTGTCAAACGACACCGTCGACGCTGAGCAAATTTTCAACTTCTCCATTTTGACTTCAAATTTCATCATTTTTGCTCTAAGTCCTAAAATTCAACAACTTGCAAGAAAACATTAAAAATATATTCCTAAAATACAATATCACAAAAAAATGAGTATAAAATATGTGTTTAAAAATACATATATTTTTGATATATCAAAGATCATTTTGGACAAAATAAAGCTGTGGATTTGATAAATTTTGGATTTGACAAAATAAAGCCGTGGATTTGATAAATTTGGATTTCAAAGTTCCAATCGTAAAGTATTAAATCCCGTGAGTTGGTGGAATTACTGAATAGAACTAATGCAGTCAGAACTTCCCAAACAATTTTAATGAATTTATCGGATTTACGAAATTTTATTACCAAATAATTTTTAGAATTTAATCCATTGAGAATTTAGTAAATCCCTCAAATCCAGATCTTTTTGCTAAATCCCCCATTCAACCTATGCACCCTACAAACGGTCAAGTGAGTGACATTTGGCTTCACAACCCTCGCAAGAGCCACCATCGCCGGCTTGAATGCATGTCCGTTTCAAACTTGATTTCTTCTTCCCCAAACTCAAATCCGTTAAAATGGAACGAGTCGAAGCCAGTGAACGGGTCCAACCATGGCGCGAAAACCTTATGAGTGGAGTTTGTTTATAAGCTGGAGCTACAGAAACACTGACATTTTGACTTGAAAATGCCCTTAGTGCAGAAGAGGAGAGCACGGAGAAGGGAGGACGCAGCAATAGTTTGGGATTTTTCGTTTCTTCTGTTTGGAATTTGATTGAAAACCGATTTTCGTGGGAGGGAGGGGATGTGGCGAGTGACCATGACTGGATTGCCGGAGTTGCTTCGAGTCAGTGAGTCTTCGCCGGATTCAGCTGAGACGAGCTTTCGCGAGCTCGATGATGCCTTCTTGCAGGTATATTAATCTGCATCAGTTCTCTTTTTAGCGGTTTCCTTGAGTTTATTGGTCTATGAGTTTTGCGTGTTTGGATATTAAATTCGATTTTGAAATTTTAATCGCCAAGTCAAATACTCATACGCACTTGCTTTTAGTTATTGGATCAAGAGGGGACTGATCTTTTTTTTTTTTTTTTTTTTTCTGATATGGTGATTTCACGATGCTACTGCTAGTCTGCCATGATATTCGCTTATAAGGGAAGTAGGATTTGAGTTGTCTGTTAAATGCATACAGACAATTATTATAATTAATGTTTGGCTGTTGGAGGGAGAAAGTGGAAGGACAATATTGATGCACAGACATAGGGTCATACTAGTAATATGAAGCTAATTTAATCCCTTGATGGGGAAACCTCACAAGTTGGCTTTATTTAAGGTGTTGGAGTCATGCTCAATTGTTAAATTTTCATAGGAGGATGATTTTTGTTGAAGAGAATTGAACAGACATGAGATGCAATAGCTGAATTTACCAGGCCTGTGGGTCAGTTATATTCTATCTCGTAATATGTGAGTTGTATCATAGTATCTTAAGTGATTGAGTGAAAATGGAAGAGACTGTGGGTCCTTCAAATAAGACTTTGTTATGGAAGGGATGACGGTGTTTGTGCCAAGGTTGTAAGCATTGTATCCTTAACTAAATGCACAGATAATAAGATAATTTACTTTTTGCCATAAAATAGTTCTTCTTGATTAAAATTTTTGTATATGTGGTGCTCTTAAAAATTTCCAAACATGCTTTATCATGATCATATGGTGTTGAATTTTAAAGGATAAATTCATTCAAAATATCTATCACCTTTATATGAAATTGCCATTAACAATTTTGCTCTTATTATATGTATGAACTATTGAATCGTTTTCATTTTCTGTAGAATCAGACAAGAATATGGCTTGGAGAAGTTTTGGATGTAAGTTTTGACGAGGATGTGGCAATTCTTGACTTGCTTGCTGATGGAGAACTGCTGTAAGCCTTCTTAATAGTTTATTTGTTGGCTTGATCTGCTTTGGTTGCATGATTATTCAGCTATAGAGTATCTTTGGGTAAAACAAATGATTGAAATATTTTAATGCCCATGTTCAACTAAGTTAGATTAATCAAATCTTAATGATAACCTAAATTAGGTTGAACAATGTTGGCCTAGCTTAAAAATACTTCCAACTTGGACTTGCCATTTAATAAGTCACTCAAAACCTTTAGTCGTCTAAAGCATATGTTAAGTTTTATAAGAATACACCTCAAATCAATCCTCAGTACTAAAATCTCTCAAAGTTTCCTACCTGCTTACTCACTCTGAATACTCAGTATACTCACCAAAAGTGCCAACTTTAAGAACTTGCCTAGGGCAGAATACTACTTTCTTATTTACTGGAGTCTCCTTTGAACACTAACGATGCTTACCCGCCACACAAACATGACAGTGGGCTCATATTATTTATTTTCTTGTTGTTGAATCGCTAGTGCCTAGGCTTATCGTTGCCTATAAATAGCGATCCATGGTTAGATCTAAGATAATAACCTCACATGAAAATCCTCTTTCTACTAGTTTTGTGTTATGACGACGCCTAAGAGCAATTTAGTCCTTATAAGCTTAAGTACAATTTAGTATTTTTTAGTATAAATAGGACTAATATGTTTAGAGTTAATGTTATGCATAAAATTATTGTCTTGAGTCTGAGGTTTTGGGTTTAGGAGAGATTTGCTACCTCTCAAATTATAGGAATTGGAAAAGATCGCTAACCTCTCGAATTGTAGGTGTTATCTTTGTATTTGTGTTGAATGTTTGATATTTTTGCAATAAAATTTGTGTTTGCCTTAATTTCTATGAAAAATTTGTCAACAATCGTATCAAGAATGCTAAATATTATATTAATGTAAGTGAAATTACAATTATAAATTTAGAGATTTGGAATAAAATTATAAATTAATATATTGTAGTAAGATAACAAAATGATAAATATTAAATTAGTAAATATCATTTATTAAAAAATTATTTTTCTCTATAGGTGCCGCATAAAGATTTTGAAGTTGGGGAAGATGAAATCGGATTAAGTGATTGTGAATCAAATTATATGAAAGCAAAGTGAGTGCTCTTACTTTTAAGTTTTAGTGACTTTTGTTTATTCTAAATCAGATTCATTAATTGTTACTGAAACATGATTGCATTATTTTATTCTGATTTAAATACTCTTTTAGATGTTGGTTATATCATTGTGATGAATAAACATGTTTGAAATACTACCATTATGCATTATGTAAATGTATATATAATATATTGAATTGAAAGAAATAAATGTATGAATGATATGAACTACATAGATTGATTGTATATGCATATTTCACTATGATGGAGTTTTCCTCTTTATCGTACTAACGGGAGGACTCTAAGGTACTCATACACGAAAATGAAAAAAGATATTGATATTAAAACACCTTAAATGATATAATTTAGACGGTGTATCTGTAACTATTTTACATATATAAGATGATATAAACATGTTATTGATAAAGTGAAATGTATTGAATATTACAAACTATCGTGAACGATCATATTTGAAAATGTAAATTGTCTAATACTTTTATATTGATTTATTTTAATTTGACTAGCATGCATATCGTTTCATTTTCGTTACATTATTATAGTTTATAAGTATGAGTATTCACTGATTTGTTAATTCACTGTTATTTTAAACTATTATTTTAAGTTTAATCATTTGGTTGAAAGATGAGTAATAGAAAAAGAAATGCTTATAAAAGATGCAGACAATCTAACTTAAGGTAAATTTAATTATATTACTTTAATTTACTCTTTAGTAGATCCTTCAAATTATTTGGCTAATTAAATGTTAGTAATAGAAAATGAATAATAGAATTAGAAAATATTAATTATCTCTGTTTGACAGTCTATTTCCACCTTGGTTAATTCCAAATTCCGTGCATGATCAAGACACTTATATGCAAGCTCAATTACATCCCTCTTCACATGAACAACTAACATACTAATTTCAAATTTCTATACATCTTTATATATATTTTCTTAATGCCTGAAGAATGGCTAGGTAACTATATAGGGCATTATTCTCAAGTCTCAACTACTCCTTATTCACCAATAATACATCATTTCCTTTTTTCTTAACTTATTCAATTAGTTTTTAATACTCATAACTAATTTCCTGAGGCTTTAAATTTATTTGGTACAGTATTCTTGTGTTATAAATTCTTTTGAATTTTAACTACAAAGATCTTATCTCAAATGAGATTCTTGAATAAGTATCCATCTTGAAATATCTATGGATTTTTGACTCAAAGTAGTACCCAATATCTGTATTCTTAGGACAATGTTATATGTCTAGATCATAACCCTAAATCAACTCAAGTTATCATCGCTACCTTAGATTCAGCTCCTTTAATGTGAAGCTGCATTTTAAACTCTAATAATAAATAAATATTTCATTTTTGACCTCCTACAAGTATTATCTTCGAATCTTTAAAGGTGAACTATAGTGCCCAATTTTAGATCTGAGACAGGATAATTTCGGTCATGTGATTTTAATTTTTTGTTAAAATGGATCACAATAATCTTAAAGTTCTTTTATTCTCGGTGAAATAATTAATACTGTCACAGTTATATGCTTTTTTAGTTCTTCAAAATTGCAGTCACATTTTTATGCTTAGTCAAATTTAACCTCTTCTTTCACCACCTTAAACAAAAGCTAGATTATCTATGAGAATTCATTCATAAACCTTATACAAAATCCAACTAAGCACACAATAATTAGAATTATTATAATATTTTAATATTACTTTCACCTTTTGAGGTTCTTATGAGATTCTATGTTAACTTCTTATATGATCTAGAAATGCAATTCCTTTTCAACTAAAATTCATGTTCTCAATAATCACAAAACTGTTGACTCAAATTTTCAGTATGATTTTAATTAATCTTGGAATATTATGAATGAATATAATCCCAAAGTAATTTATATGTGGCTTAATAAATTGATTCATTAAATCCATAAAAATTGTTGGAGCATTCATTAAGTGGTGAATATTTTAAAATATTATCAATGAATATAATCCCAAATTGATCTATATATGGATCATTCTAATATTCACCATTATTTTTTCAAAACATATTCTCATAGTTTCATCTTTCTTTTTAACAAAATAATATGTGTACGATTACTTGATCTATGAATATCTTTTCTATCAATTTCAATAATTGGTATTTCATTTTTTTATAATTTTATAGAAGACATTTTATGAGGAGATCCATTCGTTGCTGCCATTCTTCTTTGCAATTCAATCTCAAATTCAACTTTCTTTCGAGTGAGAATCTATATAATTCCTCTAGAGACACATCAATAAATTTTGCTACAACTTCAATATTATCTTAATTTTTCAATGTTATTTTATAGCACTTCAAATTTTATGAAGAACACAAATTAATTACTTCTTATCCATTTACTAAACTTTACTGTTTTGACTAAGGAAGTCATCATATTTTATCACAATAAAAGTAAAATGATTTTTCATTAGGCAGTTCAAATGTTGCTCTTTTCTTTCAAAGTTTAATAGTGACAAAATTTCTTAACTAAGCTAAAATCACGTAAAAGACTTCATAGGTTTCACAATCAATTTTGCTATTAATTTCCTATCTCGAATCTCAATGTACACAAAACATTTTAACTTTGGATGCCATCACAACACACAATTCAGGTATAAATCATGCCAAACTTAGATATTGACCTATTACTTGAAGAAGATTTTTTAATAAATACAATTTTATTAAAAATCTAAGAAATCAGATTCACAATATCATGTTAGTTTCTAAGTTTGGTCTACTCTATTTTTAAATTCCATTTCCATTAAAATAATCCCGAGCTTGCATTTATACCTCAATTGTTGGCCTAGAAATCTGACCAGTCATTTTGTCTATAATTTCTTTAGTTATTGTTATTTGAAAATATAAAAAATTATTTATTTAATATAAAATATTATATAATGATTATATCATGCATACACCACTTCTAAACTAAACTAGATTTACTACCCTCAATCAGATCATTCTATACTTTGTAATAATCATATTTAAATTTTGTCTCATTCTTAAATTTATTTTTAAAGCTATTTTTGCTTTCATCTCCAAATTAATCATTGCTATGGTTCCAGTTTTTTTCACGCCCCCATTTTGACCCCATTCTAGTCAAACATGACTAATAACAGTGGTAGTCAACCCAATAGGACAGATTTTTCACCAATATTCATTCTAACTTTTACTAATTAGGATTGAGTGAGTAGAAAATAAATCTACCTAGGTTGTCACACAACGTACATGCATCTCATAATTCTCTATGAAATCATCATAATCATTAATATGGAAACATGAATAAATAAAATCTTAAAAATAGATTATGAAGCTTCTAATAAACTACATATATGATTAGAAAAGGGCTATGGGAGAAAGGAAGGCAACAGAAGGCTTTTAGTCTTTATAATTTTTTCATTATGTTGTCAGTCTTCAGATTAATTTCCTCTTACATCAGTCTCTATTATACATGCACGCTTGATTGACATAGATAATCTGCTGTTAAAATGATTAGTGGGCATTGTTTATATTTACATGACCCAAAATCTCCCATGGCTCGGCATCTCGTTCCAGTTTTCTTCATTTACATTAATACTTAATTTCAAGTACTAAGCTGTCTTTACGAACTTATTTTGATTTACCAGTGCTAGTTATGCATAATTTATCCATTCTCTTATATAGATTAATGGTCTCTTGGCCTGCATGTTCTTAGTTCAGCTCCAATGTATATTTCTCAATGAAGCCAATTTCTGACCTCGGACTTATTTACGACCTCTGCTACCTAAAAAAGGTCATAATGTTTCCGTTTTCATAACAATGTTGCAGGTTTCAAGTATCCAAAAAAGTATGGAAGATGCTTCTGAGAAAGTATGGTGAAGTAAAGCATTCAAAAATGCATATATATGAGCGTACTTCATCTGGAAAAAGTGATGGTAGATACATGCCGTATCCCAAAGTTGACTCATTTCTGAAGGTATCTCTTACAAAGGGGGAATCTTTATGCATGGAGGCCTTGCTAAACAAATTAGCATGGTTTCACTTGATAATGCTGACCTAATATTTTAAAGTCATTTTTTTGTTGGGTACTTCATTTTTTTTGAAGTCTGCAACTCTAATCTGTGATGTTATTGGTTGACATTTTCTAATCAAGGCTAGGTTGTTTGTAACATCGAATTGAGTCACGACATTAGGACCTACTTGATTGGGGCTTAATTTATGTTAAGCCGGGTTAGAAAGCTCAAGTCTTTAGTGAGATTAAGTCATTGGTTGATGCAAAAGATAAGTTGTTGTAAGCTAAGGTAAGCTAAGAACTATTTGGTTTCATTTTAGCTTTCATCCCATTTTTTTAGCTCGCCATAGTGTTCTAATATTGTTGATTTACCTTAAGTAAACTTAATTATCATTTATAAACTTAATGCTGATTAAACATCAAATTTTCAAAGTGTAGGTTTAATTACTTTTGGTTGGCGGAGAATTTCTATGGGTATTATTTAATTGAAATTCTCTTCTTTATAATAAAGAAACAAATATGATGTTACAAGAAATTTCATGATTAACATTGACCACTATAACTAAGGGAATCTTTGTTCTATAATTATATGCATCATACCCTCAACCACCCCGTTAAGATGGAGCATATGTTTAGCTTTAGCTTTTTAATTAAACAAGAAATTGGTAGATGTTTCGAAGCATTGATAATGATAGCAGCCATTTTTTTTGAACTGGGAAGATGAGGAGTGACATTATTTTTTGGAAAGCATATCATCTCATATGAAATGATAATCAACTTCAATATATTTAATTTATTTATGATAATCAAGAATGCTAATAATGTAATAACAATATGGTCGTCACGGCATTGTGCCATAGTTAAATAACAAGAATATTCAAATCCTCGTAGCAAATTTTTTACCCAGAACATTTTACACATTGAATGGAATATTTAGCTCTATATTCATTCTTATTTTTGGATCATGCCACAATTGTATGTTTCATACTTTTCGAAGTGATCACATTACTTCTAATATAGATACAAGATCCTAAGATTGGCTTTCTATCTTTAATCAAGATGGCATTATTGACATTTATGAATGCTTCAATGCTTAGGTACTTAGTCTTAATATATAACAGCTATTTTTTCAGAAAAAAATTAAAATACTTGAGAATTATCAGAGCAGCTTCACAATTTGCATTGAGCTTGCATATACAAATTTAATACTCCAATGACAGAACATTTCAGGCCTAATAATAGTCTGATAAATGAATCTACCAACTAATCTTTGATACTAAGATGAATCTTCAAATATCTCCTCATTATCAGACATGAATTTTCCAGTCATCAGTTTACCCTTGCTTGTGTCCAGGCTTCCTCTTCCAACCGACCGCCACTTGCCGTCCTACTCCGCCCTAGCGGGAGATTAGTATTTTGTTGGTTTTCTTCCTTTTTTCTTAGTTCCTGATTGTAACCCCGTTGATTTGTGTAATAAAATCTATTTCCCTATTGGATTTTTGTTTTTCTTAGATATGAATTAGTTTCTTTGAAAAGATCAATAGCATAGTTCCTTTGAGATGGAGAACCCTCTTTTTGCTATAAGCAAATTCAATTCCAAGAAAAAAAACTTCGTTCATCCCAAATTCTCAGTGACCACTTTTACAAATGATGTCTTCTCCTAGATGTCATTATGATTGCTCTTAATTAGTGGGATGTGATGAAGTTAAGTAACTGGCATGACAGAGCTTGAAGGTGTATGCTTAACAAAGATAGAATGATTTATGATACTATTGTAAATATTAATCACATTGAGGACTTTTTATAAATTTTCAAACCAAGCTATAGACTTTGAATATGTCCCTAAATAATATTTCTTATTGATATATATGATCATCCCCTTGAGTAGGGGTGTCAAATTGGGTTCATAGTTTGGGTTTGGATCTGCTTGGTAATTGACCCAAACTTACTTTACTCGAAACAGTTTGACCCAAATCTGACCAAAAAAATTAAACGAGCTAAGTTTTTTAACCCCAACCCAACCCAAAACTTGAGTTAACCTGAACTGTATTTTTTGAGTCAGGTTTGGGTTGAGTTGGTTTTCAGGGTCAATTTTTGACACCCATACCCCTAAGCAACATACCTAAGAGGAGGTTTCATATAAATTGTCTTATGTGGGCCATCATAGACAAAAGCATTACCCACATCTCTTAAGAGTTTAGTCCATCCTTGATTGATGGCCATGAATAAAAGGATTATGTTAAGATTTTATTCTGGCAACTTGGGAGGTGTCAACATAGTCTATTCTATAGAGTTGCTTGAATCCCTTTGCAATCAATCAAGTTTTATATGAATCAATCGAGTTATCAGGATGAAATTTAATAGTGAAAACTCTTTGACAGACATTTGTTTTAAACCTAGGAGGGGAAACTACATATATAATGAATGAACATAACATCCATTTCAACATTATAGTTATTTTCATATAGAATTTTGCTATGCTTTTTGATATGTTTTGGAAATAGATGCAAATAACAAGGAAAATGCAAATATACTAATAATTCTGATGATAAAATGAGTGAATTGGATGAATAATATATTACTTTTTGACTTTTTTAAGGTAATTGGTATATATAATAAAAAGGTTGTTAGTGGATGGAATAACAAGGAGAATGCAAATATACTAAAGGAATCTAATAATGATAAAATTATATTACCATTTATCAATAATTTTTCTTGTTATATGTTAGAATGTGATTTAAATTTTGGCAATTCATGTTTGAATGTGCAAAAGCAATTTAATTCATATTAGAGTCACCATTCTTTTAATGTCCTTTAATCCAATTGAATATTGCCTAATAATAATACTATTCATACTTTTTTACGATATTTTATGTCACGACCTGGCCCGGTGCTTAGAATTAACTAAGGTGGATACAATAGTTGAACAGTATTAACATCTAGCTATCCACACTTTGAAAACTTCCAATACATATAAAACAGCTACTCCATAAAGTGCAATAAAATTTAAAGCATCCAGAAACAATAACATCCAATGACAACATCACAAGCCAAAACTAAATAGTATTTCAATATCTGAAAGAAACAGTAAAGAAGAACTATCATTATAAAAAAAACTTTGCAACAGCGGTCCTCTGGAAACAAAGTCTCTTCTATCAGACATATCAACATAAAACTTTCGTTCTCATTAGAGAAAACAATAATTTACAACTATAATTATAACTTAGTGAGTAATAATGATTTAATATGATTTAAATTCTTATGTTATGCTATGCATCAATGACCAAATGAAGAATACAATTTATTTCATTAAAACAATAAAAATATTCATCCCCGTTTCACTTTAAATTTTACCAATTTAACATCTTTAATAGTCATCACAAGATTATTTTCATATCCGAAGGTATTCTAAAAAAATGTGTCCGAAGGCACCCTAAAAAATGTGTCCCGAAGACACCCTCAAAATTGCACCCAAAAGTTTCATTAACTGCACCTAAAGACGCACCTTTACCATTTTCTCTAACTTGCACAGATACATTGCATCCCCTGTCAGTATCATCTGGGGATAATCCTGTATGACTTAAAAATTTATTTATTATTTTATTTTAAATTATCTCTTTTTAAAGTCATTAAACATTCATTTTCCTTTTTTCCCTTTCATTTCCTTTAATTCTTAAGCTACAACATTCATAAAATAATTGTTTAAAGCATTAAAGGAATTCTTTATTTAATAAACTTTAAATTTAATATATATAAGAAAATAATTACTCAACTTAACCTTAAGAGACCTCAAAAATACTTTAACCCTTCACTTCACTTCTTTGGATAACCACCTATATTAATTGACTGTGATATCATTTGATAAGAATTCTATTTTTAAAAGAAATACTAAATGTATTTAACGACAGACAATTAAAATGACACATAAACAATTATACAACTTGTTACCTTAAAGGTTTGATTAGCTTTCTTGCACAAAATTTCCCTTTTTTTTACATATTTAATTGATTCAGCCTCCAACCTTCTACTTTCATATCTGATTAATTTAAATGTGTCATGAGCATTAATAAGTAAACCAATAGTTTTAATTTAAGCGAATTTACATCGTAAAATATTAAACAACCAGAAGATTTGAATCTTACTGTTCGCTCATAAAATTGAATTCTATGCACGAGCCAACTTCCTTCTTCTTGGCATTAAAATCTTCCACTTACGATACCTATTTCAAGTGACTTTATATTAACACATTACCTAATTAAACTCACATTCATAAATATATATAGCATTTTATTAGTTTACTTAATAAAATCTCAAACTTACTTTAGATTTTTGGCAAGCTGCCCTAGCCCTCGCGCTAAAGTTTCACTCCGTGCTTCTTCTTCCCACCTTCAGCTCAACTGTGCGAGCTCCCTTCCCTTCTTCTGATTCAGTCGCGACTCAACCCACAATGATTCCTTTACACGATCGACAGCCTCACAACCCTTACTCATCTCGATTGCGGCTTCCTCTACACACAAATGCGACATGACTAGTGATTGATGTCATCATCTCCTTCCTTCGTAAGTAGGGCTCGGCGTCGAAGGTTGCGCCTCAATCTAGGTAATCTCTCGACACCTCTCCATCCTTCTTCGATTTCTCCTTCTTCTTCCTTCCTCTGTGCGAGTACACAACGTCGACATCTCCTCCTTGATTGCGGCTCGGTCCAAGTAAGTCATCGATGCCGCTCGACCACTTTCCTTCTTCTTCCCTTCAATTTCTCCTCCTTGGCTAGGGCACGATGCTGCATAGTAGCCATAACTTCTTCCTTCTTTCTTGTCTTATACGACTTCCTTTCCTCTTCTCCGCTCTTTATGTTTCAATTCGATCGATTGAAATTTGCAACTGTTATGTTATAACTAAAGGGATGCGTTGGTTTATTATTATTATTATTATTATTATTATTATTATTATTATTATTATTTATTTTATGTTATTACAATCTCCCATCCTTATAAAAATTTAATCCTTGAAATCTGAAAGATTTAATGTAACAATAGACATACCTCATTTGAAAAGTTGTGGATATCTTTCTTGAATCTTAGAAAATTTCTCTTAAGTAACTTCCTTTTCAGATCCATGATTCCACAAAATCTTCACAGGAATCTCTGTTCCGCAGCTTTTTCACATCATAATTCAGAATTCTTTCAGGCTCCTCAATATACTTTAAATCAGGTTTAATATCAACTAAGTCTGTTATCACCCTACTAGCTTCATCTGTAATATTCTTCCTCGGTGGAAAAATGTGGAAAACATTATGCACTCCCTGTATATGAGCTGGTAAAGCCAATCTGTAAGCCACCTTCCCAATCCCCTCCAAAAACTCAAATGGATGGACAAATCTGGGGCTCAACTTTTCTGTCTTTCCAAAACGTTACACATCCTTTAATGGACTGACCTTGATAAAAACAAACTCTATAACATCAAACTCAGCAGGTCTGTGCTTGACATCATGATTTTTTCTATGTTTACCCTGCTCTGTCCTCAATCTATCTCTGATCAGTCTAATCTTATCAGTGACATCATCAACCAAATCAGCTCCAAGGACTTTCTTTCACTTTTTTCAACCCAACATAGAGGTGTTGTGCACTTCCTTCCATACAAGGCTTCATATGGAGTCATCCTAATGCTAGCCTGGTAATTATTATTATATGCAAACTTTACTAAAGGTATATATGATTCCCAACCTCCACCAAAGTCAAGGATATATAACTTTAGTAAATTCTCCAAGCTCTGAATAGTCCCCTCTGATTGACCATTAGTCCGAGGGTGAAATGTTGTACTAAAGTCAGTCGAGTACCCAAAGTTTTCTGAACTTTCTTTCATAATCTGGAAGTAAACTTGTCATCTCTGTCAGAAATAATCAGAAATAATAAACTTTGACACTCCATGCAATCTCACAATCTTATCCACATATAATTTGGCTAGCTTCTCAAGTGGAACTATTTGTCTAATAAACAATAAATGTGTAGATTTGGTCAGTCTATCAACAATTACTAGATAGCATCATGACTCTGACGTGCTCTAGGAAAACCAATCACAAAATCCATCGCAATCTCCTCCCATTTCCACTATGGAATCGGTAAAGGCTGCAAGCCTCCAACTGACCTCCAGGACGCTGATGCTCTGCCTTTATTAGTTGACAAGAAGGACACTTGGCCACAAATTATACCACATTTCTCTTCAATCCTGGCCACCAAAATGCTTCTTTGATATCCTGATATATTTTATTGCTCCCTGGGTGAATAGTGTAACCAGATAAATGTGTTTCCTCCAAAATTTTCTTCCTCAGGTTATCAACTTCTAGAACATAAACTTTGCCTTTATACATCAATAAATCATTCTGATCCAGCTCATACTTCTCTAAACTACCTGTCTTAGTCTACTCCAGAATTTTCTGAATACTACTATCTCTGGCTAAAGAATCTATAATTCTACCCTTTAAAGTTGGTTGTACCATCAACTGATATGGTTGAACTATGTTGTCATCACCATAAACAACTATAGATATCTTAAATATCTCTAGATCTTTAATTACTGCTCCTACTGAGTAAATAAATAGTTTAATATCTCAAGCTTTCCTACTCAGCACATCAGCAGCAACATCCGTCTTCCCTGGATGATACTAAATATCTAAATCATAATCTTTAATAAATTCCAACCATCTCCTCTGCCTCAAGTTCAGCTCTTTCTGAGTGAAGATATATTTCAAACTCTGGTGGTCACTAAAAACTTCACATTTGACACTATACAGATAATGCCTTTATATCTTAAGTGCAAATACAACTGCAGCAAGCTCTGTCATGTGTGGGATAGTTTCTTTCGTGATTCTTCAATTGTTGTGATACATATGCAATGATCCTACCATGTTGCATCAATACACAACTCAGACCCCTAAAAAATGCACCGCTGAAAATCTGAAATCCATCAGAACCCGAAGGAATGACTAATACTAGGGTAGACATGAAACAAGTTTTTAGCTTCTGAAAGCCTCCTCACATTGATCTGACCAGTCACACTTTACTGTTTTTTGAGTCAACCTTGACTGTGGCATAGCAATTTGTGAAAATCCTTCAACAAACCTTCTATAATAACCAACCAAACCTAGAAGATTCCCGACCTCGGTAACAATAGTAGGCCTTTTCCAATCTATATCCGCCTTCTCGTTGGTCTGATCCACATGTATGCCATGCCCAAGAAAAGCCACACTTCTAAGTTAAAATTCACATTTAGAAAATTTGGCACAAAGTGTATTCTCCTTCTAAACTTTTAGCACAACATGTAAATGATCTACATGACTGACTTCATCCCTCAAACGCACCCGAATATCTTCTATAAAGATAATCACAAAAGTGTCCAAAAACTGTCTGAAGACCTATTCATCAAATACATGAAAACTGCTGGAGCATTTGTTTACTCAAATGATATCAGCACAAATTCATACTGCCAATATCTGATTATTGAAAACATTTTTTGTTATGTCTTCTTTTTTAATCTTCAATTGGTGATTGCTTGATTTCCGATCAATCTTTGAAAATATGAAAGCCTCTTCCAACTGATCAAACAAGTCGTCAATTCTCGACAGTGGATACTTATTTTTAACTGTGACTTTATTCAACATTCTGTAGTTAATGCACATCCTAAAACTCACATCCTTCCTCTTCACAAATAACACTGGAGCTCCCCAATGTGAGGTGATAGGTTTGATAAACCCTTTATCATGTAACTCATGCAATTAGCTCTTCAGCTTCTACAACTCCTTAGCGGCCATTCTGTAAAGTGCCTTGGATACAAGCTCAGAACCTGAGAAGAGCTTAATACTGAATCAATCTCTCACATTGGTGGTAGCTCTTATAAATCATCAAGGAACACCTCAAGATATTCTCTTACCACTGGAATATCACCCAAAGCCTTTAATTCCTTAGATGCACTGCTGCCTGAGCATGAAAACCCTAATTTCCATGATTCAATAATTTAAAAGCTTTGATGGAAGAATTTATCATAAATGTTAGTCCTCTGTCACCAGAAAATTTGACGTCTCCCCAGGTATATGTATTTTGACGGTTTTCTTATTGCAATCACAAGTGACAAAGTTTTCAAACATTCAATCCATGCCTAAAATCACCTCAAATTCCACCAAAGGCAACACAATAAGTTAGGCATTAAAAAATTTTTCACCAATCGTAAGCTCTACCTCACATGATTAATCAACTTTTAAAAAAGCATTGTTTGACATTTTAACTGATAGTATTACAGACATTGAAATGATATTCAATCACATCATTTTAGCCGATTCATTAGTTATAAATGAGTGTGATGCTCTTGAATCAAATAATACTCTTACTGGTCTACTCTGAAAATATATGATATCACATTAAACATTTAGAGTCATCTTATTAATATTTAAATTCTTGCTTATTTTATGTATGAAGTGACATGAATTTTATGTTGCTTAAAGTGTAGTGATTTGAAATTATTAATAGTAAAACATACCTATGATAACATCAGGGAGTCCTTCGTTTCCTGCTGCGAAATAGCATATATTCTCGGCTGAACATTCTATTGAGTTTGACCTGCATTTGACACTGACCCTGAAGATTCAGCTGCCCTCGGTCTACCATAAGTCCTCTGAGGTGGTGTAACATTGCCTCTAGAATCAGCTGGAGCTCTCTAACCCAATTTAAGACAATTCTTCGCCATATGTCTGACTGGGGACACCGAAAGCAAGTGTTAAATCCAAATAAAACTCACCCTTATGAAATCTTCCACATTTGTCACATTTCTTTGCTTCAAACTGAGTGTCAATGCTGCTGGATTTAGCCTTCTTATCACTTGTACCAATTGACTAAAAGGACTGCCTCTGAGAGCTTTGAGAAAATCTGGATCCATTTGATTTTTTTCTCTTTTGAATGTCCCTACTCCTCTGAATAGTCTCTAGATCCAGCTCAATCCTTCTAGCTCTCTCCACCAGAACATAATAACCATTGATTCCAAGAGGAATCAATTGCTGTCTAATCCCATCTCTAAGTCAAGACAAAAATTGGTGGCACTTCGGCTCTGCATTAGGATTCAACTGAGGCGCATACCTTGAGAGCATGGTGAATTCAGCTTCATACCGCAGAATGGATCGATGAACCTTTATCAATCGAATAAACTTGTCCTGCATTTGCCTCCTGGCGAATCGTGATACGGACCGAACTCACCTTACTTAATCATGTGACTGGCTCTACCCCCAAATTTCTCTTGTAGCTATCCACACCACCATCTCTTTGCTTCTCCCTCTTATGCAAATGTGCCATTGTAACCATCTTCTCAGGAGGACAAGATAATCCATTTAGGATCTCCACTTTCAACAACTAGTTTTTAGCATCTAACGAACCTCCTCCTCTAGAAAAGAAAGGTCATATCCTAAAATAATTTCAGATATATATCCATCTGACCTCCTACATTGGAACTGACGTGAGTCTGAGAGTTTTTAATCAACTGCGTTACTACAGTCATCATCTCAGTAAATGCGTCAATATTCATTGTAATCTACGGGGGTGCATTAACTTCTACAGTATTATCTCTGGCTTCGTCCCTTTGTTTTTTTATATGTTTGAAATAGCATAAGAAATATTATAATTATATACAATTTACTTCTCTATCAATATTACTTATGAAATTAAAGTAATCATCGTAATGGTTTTTTCAGATCATGATCAAACCTAATCACTCTGATATCATTTTTGTTACGACCCGACCCGTTGCTTAGAATCAACTAAGGCAGGTATAGCGGTCAGATGGTATTAACATCTAACTATCAACATTTTTAAAATTTCCAATACATTTAAAAGAGTTAATAATCTATAAATTACAATAAAATCTAAAACATCCGGAAACATTAACATCCAAAAACAACATCACAAGCTAGTAATAAATTGTTTGCTCCCTGCTTCTTCTCCTTCGGTCGTGACTCGACCCGCGATGATTCCTTCACACGATCAACAACCTTGTAGTCCTTACTCATCTCGATCGTGGCTTCCTTTGCACACGAACCCGTATGACAAGTGATCGACGTCCTCATCTGCTTCCTTTGTAAGCAGGGCTTGACGTCAAAGGTCGCAGCTCAAACCATGTAATCCCTCGACACCCCTCCTTCCCACTTCGACTTCTTCTTCTTCTTCCTTCCTCTGCGTGAGCACACAACGTCAACGTCTCCTCAATTGCGGCTCAGTCCAGGTAAGTTTTAGATTCCGCTTGACCACTTTCCTTCTTCTTTTTTTTTTTTATTCTCCTCCTTCCTTGGGTTGGGCACGACGTTGCTCAGTAGCCGTAGTTCTTCCCTTTTTCTTCTCTTATGCGGCTTCCTTTCCTCTTCTTCGCTCGTTATGTTTCAATTTGATCGAATGAGAGTTGCGACTGTTATGTTATAGCTAAAGGGATTCTTTGGTTTATTATTATTATTATTATTTAATCTCTGTTATTACATTCTAACTGCAGTCATTTATATCAATTTTTATTTTCTTGACAGATATGTCAAATCCTTGGTTTAAATGGCATTGATTTGTTTTCTCCATCAGATGTTGTTGAGAAGCGAGACATTCGCAGAGTTTGCATGTGTATCCGATCTCTCTCTAAGAAAGCCAGGTCTAAGAAATTGAATGTAAGAGCTGCAGGATGCATTTCAAATTTGCTTTTTATTGTTTCACACTTCTAGCTTAGTACCAGCTAACATGTTTACCCAAATGTCTCATACTGCATAATTTTTACTGTACAGGTTCCAGATTTTGACTTTGTAACATATAACATTGCCATGCCCACTCGTTTGGTAGGTAGTATTTGCAGAAATTTGGAGCTTTTACGGTATGCAAGAGAAATTTCTGGACCGGTAAGTTTAGTACATTTATTTTAAAGTAGTTTTTTCATCTAGAAATCAACTGTTTTGCACTGTAAATTTCCATGTACGATTGGAAATGCTTTTTAATTGTATTATTCCTATCCAATGTAAAATTCTTCTGGACAGCATTCCCAATATTCTGATTCAAGGTCTGATGAATCTGAGAGCAATTTTAGTGAACTTGAGTTTGAGAGTCCATTTTCGAGTGCTTCATCTGATGTCACCAATATTGCCTGCATAGTTGGAGAAGTCTCCCCTGAATTATCCCCTATTTCTGATGATTTTGTTCATTTAAGCAAAGCAGAGCCTATCACGCTTCAAAACATGTCATCTTCATATTCTGAACACCCAACTGATCAAGATACAAGTATTTTTTTCTCTGAAGTTTGCAAGGAGATTGCTGGTTCAATTCCACATGTTAAAAATGGGCTTAAAGCGGATAGTTTGGCGGGCACTTCAGGTGTCAAAACCTCTTATAAAGCCTTAGAAGATTATCAGCATTCTCAATCATCTTTTTCTTCTACTCTCTCACATCATGAGGTTCATGGATCTGTAGAAGTTGAACCATGCCACACTAGACAAGAAAATTTTGCTGTTAAAAATGTTATTATAAGCAACAATAAGGCTATGACGAATAGTTTTTATTACATGGAGACATCAGATAAAAGTGACTTAGTTATACCCATAAACTATTCATTAGATGCCGAGGCGGTTGGAAATGATGAAATCCTTCCTAGTCAAATCAAATCACCTTCAATACTTGATCTTAATTCACTTGATAATCATGCTTGTAACACCGAACTTGAAGGATCAGAGAGTATTATAGTAAGCAGAAAAGCATGCTCATTTTTTTCCTCATGTGCGGGAATGCAAAACAATTTTTCACCAAGCTTAGTTGGCCATCCATCCGAGAGAGACCAATACGAACCTGTTCATACTTGTTTAAGTTCTGTAGCAAACGATTCTGCACTTCTTTGTCAGTCTGATGATCCAAATCATCGGGCAATAAGAAAGTGTGGCAGCCAGAGCACCAATCCCTCAATTTCCTCGTTAATTGAAAGCAAATTTGAATGCTCTTCTTCCTCTAGCATATGCGTGACGTACAAAGACGTATATATTGAAGATGGAAGTTATTTGGTTACTGGCAATTGTATGCAGGAGAATGATGTCAACAAAGCCAACTCTATCATGGACTTGAATGAGGATTTTATAAATAATTTGGTGCCTGTTGTACATGAAGATGTTGATATTGCAGCATGTAGGCTTTCATTGGAAAAAGAAAAATTATGCAACAATGCTAGTTACAGCATAAACATTGGAACTGAAGTGGGATCAAATATAGATAATGCTGCTTCTTGTCAATCTTGTCTAACTCATGAGAATGCTCAAATGGCTGTGAAAGGAAGCTGGTCTGAGGATCCATGCCCGCATTACAATTTTCATAAGTTTGATTCTTTGAGCAAAAATAAAATGATCAAACACGCATTTGAACCCATTGAAAACCATGGAAATTTATTAAATTATACAAAAGCCAAAGATTATGGCTTTATTTGTGGCTCAGTGTTAGATTTAAGTTGCTCGGATGTATTTCGAATTCATGGAAATAGTTTGGAAACTGAAGGTAAAACCTTCCAAATAGTTGATATACTTCCCAGCTCAAGTTTGGACAGCAGAGAGAGAGAAGTTGCTTCAGATGAAAGTATGGAAACGGAAAAACATGCTGCGTACTCCATTCATGATGATTGTGCTGTGCCCAATGATGTGCCACAAGTTATACTGGTAAATTATTTGGTGCTTTCCCCTGAATTATGACAAATTTTTTGTTGTTTGAGTTTGTCTGCATGAAGCCCTTTTTGTAGAATTTTATTGTTATAAATTTCCTAACATAAAACCTTAGCCTTTAATATTTTTGATCGATCATTATTATCTATTCATTGTATTCATGTGTCAATCTGTTAACTTTCTAGAAGAGTTAACTATGTCTTGGCATAAATGGGAACGTTAGGGTTCACTTCCACCGCTTCATCCATATTTGGAAGGATTGCTAGATGGCGATAACTGGAAGAAATTAATCACCAATCAACTAACCAAATCAGCTTAAATTAATTTACAATTAATTCCAGAAATCAGGCCCAAATAGGAGCAATTAAACCTAGCTATGTATGGATATTATGGGGGACAGTTTTTGTAGATTTTTCCTTAAATTAGCAAGCTGGAATTACCTCCAAGTTACTTATTTTCTTCTCTGTTTTGCATTATTTTGCTTGCTATGTATTTCCATGTGGAGGTGATTGTCCCTATGCATTTAATACCAAATATTTTGTACTTGGTTCCTACCATATATGGCATTTAGTATCCAACATTTGTACTTACAGTTTCGACCTTATATGGCCCTTGGTAGACCCCCTTAAGCTCTCCTTATATGCTTATAAATTCTCTTTTAAGTTCTTGATCCTCTGTGTTAACCATGATTATAGTTGAATACAGAATGGTTTCTACTAAAAGTTTCTCCTCTAATGCCACTTCTTGCCATGAATAATCATTAACTACCATATTGGGAGTCATTAAAGTTTCTCTAATCCATCACCCTTTAGCCACACGTTAAATGGGTATAACTACGGCTAATGAGTTTAATCAATTATGATGTTCATAAACAGGAAAGACGAAGATATCTAACTTGTGTCGACATTCCTTCTTACAAGGAAGATCTAAATTTAAAATCATGGCGATTTAAAAATAGATAGTTATGCATTGGGCTCATTAACACCATGAAAAATGAAATTGACCAAGCATTAACACCATCTAGGCTGTAATGAAGAAAAAAAAAGGACAACAAAATACTATTGAGTTACTACTGAACAAAGGGACCCTTTATGATATTCGATAAAATGATTTCTTTTTTACTAAATATTATAATACTTCTAGTTGGCATTGGTAGCAATTGAACGTCCCAGAAGTACTAGATTTGTAGTGTTTGAAGGATGTAACTAAGTATTGACAAGTAGTTGACTAAGATAGGATAATTGACTTTTTATTTGTTCTAAATAAAATCCTGATGAGTTCTTCACCAATAAGCATTTTTTAGAGAAAGAAGGTCTGATAGGGAACAGGGGATTGACCACCAATCATTGCCTCACCCTTGGGAGAGTGGGGTGGTTCTAAGAGACCCTGTGATGAGATGGAGGTGGACGGTGGCTGCAAGGAGGCGGTTGTGGTTGGTGGTCAGCCTAAGAAGGTAAAAGCCGATGGCGTGGGTAATGGCAAAGTTGGGCAAGATGAAAGCTCTTGTGAAGGCATTGCTCGGCGGATACATGGGGAGGCGGCTATGGAGGTTGAGGGCCCGTGCAAATTGCAATGGTAGCTGTACTTTGCATTCAATTTATGTTATATATAATAATTCTAAATCTATTAGTCATGCTAGTGGTGGAGTAGATTGTGCAGATGGGCAAGGTGGCTATTGTGGGCACATTGATAAGCAAGGGAGCTGGGGAACTATCATGGAGGTGGAAGCAACTTACTCTTGGAATGCACACAAGTTGAGAAAGAGTTCACCTTGAAGGCTGAAGGCTACAAGGAAGCTATCAGGCAGGTGCAAATGGTGGCAGAAGGTGGTGCCACATGTGTGAACAGTGGAAATAAAGTGAGGATGAATTATGAAATACCAGGGGTGGGACGACAATTTAAGGTTATCTGTGATACTACAACCAATCTCCCAGTAGTCTCCGTGAAAGGGAAATTCTTATGGAGTCCTTTTAAATGGCTTAAGAATATAATTATTTGCAAAATCTAATGGCCTTCAGTCATAGTACCACCTACAGCTGCAGCTACGAACAAGGGTACATCTGGAAGAGTTGGGAAGACCGGACAGGAAAGTGTTGAGATAGATCTAAGTGGAAAGAAACTCAAAAAGAGCAATTCACCCAGTATAGTGCCTACCAAAAGATGCTTCAAGTGTCATGGCTACATACATATAAACTCCAACTGCTCTATGAGCTGAGTTATTTCATTCATTGAGAAAGTTGTCTTCAAGGAAGTGAGGAAGCAGAGAAGGACCAGTGTGAGGAACTTCAACTCCAGGGAAATGAGGGAGAAATGCTAGTCATAAGGAGGGTCTCACAGATTGTACCAGAGAAGGATCATTCGTGGCTAAGGCATAGAATTTTCCGCACCAAGTTTACCGTAAAAGGAACTATCTGCAGCTTGATTATGGAATTTGAGAGCTGTGAGAATGTACTATTCACTCTAATGGTGAAGAAGTCAGTGCTGGCTACACAGAAGCATTCTCAATCCTACTTCTTTAGCTGGTTGAAAGGGAAAAATGTGATACACGTGGATCAATAGTGTTTGGTTGAGTTTTTCATTAAAGATCAACTACAAGAGCAAGTGTGGTTCGATGTCGTACCTATAGATGCTTGTCATATATTATTGGGAAAGGTTGTGGCAGTTTGACTGTAAGACCCATCACAATGAATTCAAGAATTCTTATTCATTCAAGAATGATGGAAGACACATGGTTCATTTGCCTATCTGAGACACATGGTTCATTTGCCTATCTGAGTCATTGTCTTTTCCAAGATCGACTGACACAATAGATATTACCAAATTTGTATGAGACCTGGGAATGAGTGGAAGTGTGCTTTCAAGTCCGAGGATGGAATATACGAGTGGACAATAATGCATTTTGGATCGTCTCATGCACCTAACATGTTCATTAGATTGATGAATTGAGTGTTCCAGGCTCACATCAGGAAGTTCGTGGTGATGTACTTCAATGATATTTTGGTATACAATAGATCCGAGGAGGAGCATTTACGACACCCGAGGATGGTCTTTGAGGTAACTATACATCCACCCAAAGAAGTGCCACTTTTTGACATCACATAAATGCTTTTTGGGCTATATTTTGTCTAGTGCAGACATTCAAATGGATTGTGCAAAGATTGTGGCCATCGTGAGCTGGAGGACCCCACAATCTTTTATTGAATCGATACAGCTTTTAGAGACAACAACATTTTATAGGCGATTCATTAGGACCTTTAGCACCAGCATAGCTCCCCTGACAGAACTTTTGAAAAAAGAGTTTCAGAGTCGAATGCAACTCAGTCTAGTTTCGATACATTGAAGAGGAAGGTGACCCAGGCACCAGTATTGACATTACCAGACTTAAATCACTTTGTTCGAGGTGGAGTGTGATGCCTCAAATGTGGGTAGTAGAGCAGTACAAAGTCAGGGAGGCCACCCCATAACATTCTTCGATGAGAAGTTAAACGAGTGCAGGAGAAATTATTTGACGTACGACAAAGAGTTTTATATAATCGTAAGAGCCCTTAATTACTGGAGTCACTACTTAATGAAAAGCAAGTTCACCTTAATTACAAATCATGAGGCTTTAAAGTTCTTTAATAGTTGGAACAAACTTAAGTGTGAAATGCGTCTTGGGTGGAGTTCTTGACATCGTTAGAGTTCATGCATAAACACAAGGCGGAAAGCCATAATCGAGTAGCAGTTGCACTGAGCCGTCGTCATTTGCTGATTGCATGCAGACTCGAGTCGTAGGCTTAGAGGATAGTGACACTTAGACATGAAATCAATAACTTGGTTCTCATCTCTTAGGATATATCCATTTTTTAAGAATTCAAACTTCTCGACATTTGTCTTAACTTTTCGGAGGTACTTTTCCATCATTTATTCTATTACTTCATGTTGATTGTTTACCTAATTAACTGTCAATTGTGAGTTAGAGTATACCTGCACATGCTTTATCCCTATTCATTGGTTGAATTTTCATGCTATAATGAGGGCCTTATACTCAACTTGATTATTAGTGATATCGAAGTCAATTTGTATAATACTATCATTGTCGGTCCCAAGTCCGGATGTGAATAGTGGAGGGTTATGTTAGGCAGTTGATAACTAGTGTAAACCTTGTCGAAAAAATCATGACATGAATCATTTTGATCATTGTGTAAGTGTTAGGGCGTCCCTTGGAAGCGACACACTGTCTGGTCTTAATACAATGAAAAGTGTGTAAGGGCCGCTACACCGACGCTCAAAGGTTCCTACATTACGGACGGATGCATGTAAAGAAATTAGTCCATGAAATTATTATTAGGATAAAATCTTAGAATATAGGTACTTTCACTGGTAAATTAATGGAATTAGTTGATATTATGATTCATAGAAAAATAAATATCTTATGTGTTTCAGAAACTAAATGGGTTGGAGAAAAGGCTAAGAAGATTGATAACTTAGGTTTTAAACTTTATTATTCAGATAAAAGTCGCAGTAGAAAGGATGTAGGTGTAATTATAGATAAGAGTTTGAAAGATAATGTTATAAAAATTAATAGAGTTGGAGATAGAATTATAACTCTTAAGATTATTGTTGATACTAAGATTTTTAATATTATAATTGTTTATGCTCAAGTAGGTTTGGATATAGGTTCTAAAAATAAATTCCGGAATGACTTAGAAGACTTAATATAACTAATACCTCTTTATAAAAGATTTTTTATTGAAGGAGTTTAAATTGACATGTCGGTAGAGTGATATCAAATTTTAGTGATTAATGAAGAATGTAGAGTTATATTAGATTTTGCTTTAGCATATGATTTTGTTAATATTTTATTCAAGAAAAGATATAAGCATATTACTACTTATAATAATGGATCTAATAAAACACAACTTGATTATTTTTTTATGAGAAGAAGAAATTATCGAGAATGTAAAGATTGTGTGGTCATTCCAAATGAGGATTTAAGTACTCAACATCGATGATTAGTTATAGATTTTAAGATGAAAAGTTGTAAAATAAAGAATACTAGAAGTTATCGTCGTAGAATTAGATGTTGGTACCTGAAAGATACAAAAAAAAATTATTTTTCTGAGTAAAATTCAAGATTTCAAATTTTGAAATGTTCATAAAGAAGCAAATTCTATGAGATAAAGTAACAAACACTATTAAACAAGTGGCAAAAGTTGTACTTGGAAAATCAAAAGAAAAAGTTTCTATAAATAAAAATAGTTGGTGGTGGAATAAAAATGTGCAAGAAAATATAAAATATAAGTTGTGTTATAAAAATTGGTTTAACTGTAAAAGCGTAGAGAACTTGGAAAGTTATCAAACGACTCGTAGGGAGTCTAAGAGAACAATCTGTGACGCTAAAAATTCTGTTTTTAATGATCTCTATAATAGATTAGATATTAAGGAGAGTGAAAATTATATGTATAAATTAGCCAAATAAAGAGAAAAGAAAAGTAAAGATTTAACTCAAGTAAAGTGTATTAAAGATAATAATAAAAAAATATTTTTCTTAGAAAAAGATATTCTAAATAGGTGGGTGAATTATTTTGATAAACTTTTTAATGAAGTTTTAGAAAATACTATTAACCTTAGTGATCTTAATATGTTAATAATAATAAAATGTTTCATTTTTATCGTCACATTAGTAAAAAAGAAGTGGAGGAGGCTTTAAAGAAAGTGAAGGGTGGAAAGTCTGTAGGAGGACCTGATAATATCTCAATTGAAGTGTGGAAATATTTAAGAGATTTGGGAGTTTCTTGACTTATTAAACTTTTTAATATTATTTTAAAAACTAAAAAGATGTCTGAGGATTGAAGGAAGAATATTTTGGTCCTCATTTTTAAGAATAAAAGGGATGCAAAAGAGTGTGCAAATTATAGAGAATTAAGTTGATGTGTCATGCTTTAAAATTATGGGAGAGGGTAGTAGAACATAGGATAACACGTATTACAAAGATTTCTCATAATCAATTTGGATTTATCATGGGTAGGTCTACTATGGAAGCTATACATTTATTGAGAGGTTTGATGGAGAAGTTCAGAGATAATAAGGAGGATCTACATATGATTTTTATTGATTTAGAAAAAGCTTACTATAAGGTATAAGGTTTCAAGAGATATCCCTTAGAGAGTTCTTGAGAAGAAAGGTGTTGATATGACTTATATTCAAGTCATTAAAGATAAGTATATAAGAGTTGTTGCTTGTGTTCGAACAGGAGGAGGATTGACCAAATTTTTTTCCATTACTGTTGGTTTACATCAGGGATCGCCTTTAAGCCCATATCATTTTGCTTTAGTTATGGATGGTCTTATTTGACACTTACAAGAAGATGTACCGTGGTGTATGCTTTTTGCTGATTATATCCTTCTCTTGGATAAGACGAGAGGAAAAGCTCAGGAAACAAAATGAATTTTGGAGGTCTACCGTGGAGTCTAAAGGCCTTCGTTTGAGTAGAACTAAAACTGAATACATGAATGTATATTTAGTAGTAGTAGCTCTAGTGACAGAAATATACCTATGGGTGATCAAATTATTAAAAGGTGTGAATGCTTTAGATATTTCGTGTCTATTGTTCAAAATGATGGTGATATTGATGGGGATATTAATAGTAGAATTCAAGTTGGTTGGTTGAAGTGGTGGAATGCTTCGGGCCTATTGTGTGATATTGATGGGGATGGTTTGTCGCCAACTGTAGATGTTGTATTAGTGATTTACTTTTAACCAAGACATTATTGACATAGACTCCAATATTTTTTTTTTCTTTTTGCCTATTGAAAATCACATCCATTGTATGCCAATAAGTAACACCAACATTCTTAAACCCAAAGGATATTGCATTATAACAATAAATTCAGTCATTAGTGATAAATGCAGTCTTCTCAGTAGATGCATCATGATTCGATGATAACCAGAGTAAGCACTCAGAAAATTCATAACTGAGTAGCCAATTGCAAAGTGAATGAGTGCCTCAATCTATAGTAGTGGATAACCATCCTTGGGGCTAATCGAGTTTAGGTTTGTTAAAACAAAACACATCTGGAATTTTCCATTTGAGTTTGACACCATCACTACGTTTGCAACACAGTTTGGATATTGAGCCTCCTGGATGTAGTCAGTGTCTAATAGCTTCTATATTTCTTGGCGAGTAGGTTCTGCTAGAGTAATGGTGACTGGCCGCAACTTCAGCTTCACTAGCTTAACTCTGGGATCGATGTTCAACCTATGACTGGCGACATTAACATTGACTCCTAGCATATCTCCTCTACTGACCAGGTGATCACGTTGTTGTATTCACGGAGAATAAGGATCAATCATTCCCTAGATCCTGCATAAAAAATAGTGCATGGTCGAAATCTTTTACCTAACTCCTCTTGAGTGGTAGGGACACTTGTAGACTTCATTTGTTTCCATTCCACTTCTTTGCTGCATCTCCAGTTGTAATATTTCCCTCTGCATACTGCCTACTGCCCGTAGGTAATAGATACGTGACTGCTCCAAGTCTCATCAGATAGTGATCACCTCTGTATCGAATCGAAATTTGATAGCAATATGGTATATTGAAATGCCTGTCTTGAATGTGTTGAGGATTGGACGACGGAAAGTTTTCATTAATGCTCACTGTGCAAGTTCTATATTTGATTTCAAATCTACTTTTGGCTACTACTTAATTTTATAGGGAAATATTGTCACTTGGAGAAGTAGACAATAAAAAAAATGTTTAAAATAACTTTTGAGGCTGAATTCATAGTTATGGCTGGTGCAGTTTATGAAGACGTGGCTCAAATTATTTTTGAAAGAGATAAAGCTTCATGTTAAAGAACTAATGGTAATGATCTATGATAACATGGCTACACTATATATTACTAAAGTTTTTGTCCGCCATTGTAGAACTAAGCCTATTGAGGTAAGGAGAGAATTGCACAAGACATCTGTAAGGTTACCTATCCTAAAAAAAATCTTAGACAATAAATATTCTCATTAAATCCCTCAATGAAGTTCGATTTAAATTACACATTTCCAAGCTAAGAATGATCAATATTTACTTTTAGCTCGAACGGGAGTGTGGAAATTCGGGATCTCTTCAACCACCTTATTCCTTTGGGAAATGATTGCTTAATGATAAAAACTGGACAGAATTAATTGCTAATTAAATCAAAAAATTAGTTTCAATTAATCAATAATATTTAAAAAAGTTAGGCTCATTGGAGCAATCAAACCAAGCTTTATATGGCAATGAGAGGGCGGTTCCTAAAAGTTTTTTTATCAATTGGACAGGTGAAATTGCTGTTTAGTTAACCCTTATGTCCTTCCCTATTTTGCATTATTTGCTAATTATTTATTTTCATTTCTAAGTGATTGATTCCATGCATTGAATGACTAATATTCTACACTTTATTTCTTACGTTACATTCCCTTAGCTTATTTGCTAGCTTATAGATCATTTACCTTGACTTCTTCATTGATACAGGACATCAGTGCAGTCTTTCTCTTCTGCTCTTTACTTGTCTATGTAGTTTTAACAATAAAGCTGGGCCATGCTTGGGGCTTTGAGGAATCACATTTTCATATGGTTTTTTGTAAAAAATAATTTACAGAATATTTTTTTGACACTTAATCAATTGACATGTTTTATAATAATTAGGATGATATACCAGTAATATTAAAAATTAGATTCACACACTACAAAGTTGATTTCGACAGAATTGTTCACAGATAAAAGTTATATTTTTATATATTTTTTACTTGATTTAAATACTTATTATGAGGTTAATTGGTGTTTAACTAGGACAATGCAATTATTTGGAAGGATATCATTATGACAGAGGAATGCGGTGAAGGCAAAGACACAGAAGGCAGAACTGTTGGAAAGACAGGAAACCATGTTCTCAAGTCAGTTGCAAGGGTGATGACAATGGTTGGTTCTTTTGTCTTTTTCCTTTATGTAAGGTATGAAATCATCTACATGTGAAATGTTGATCAATTTATTCTACATTTTCTTCTGCACTTCATTTAAAGTTTGTTAAAATAATTTTGTTGGCAGTCAGAAGAAACATAGAGAGAAAAAAAATGAAATGTGGAAGCCATTCCAAGTCCAGAAGCCAAACCAGGAATTCTTCAGTAAAAGGAAAATTATAATTGGTAAATCCAACTCATCATACCAAGGTGAAAAGCTCAAGTTTTAAGAATTCAAAAAATTTTTTGTGTATATTTTTTAATATTTGAGTTAATCAGCATATTTAGGTTATGCTCATAGGTTTTCTTCATTATGTACAAGAGAATGTTACCTTCAGTTAAGATGAACACATTAGTCAGCTTTTAATCATATTATTTTGATAGTGGAGAAATTATACCACCCATGGAATGTAATATCCTCAAAATCTACAGCAATGCAGATATACTGTAATCATTCAGGTCGGCTAGTTTAATAATGATATTCAAATATTAATAGTTATATTCATTATTTTTATTATCACTATCGAAATAATAATAATTTGATTTATAGTTAGGTCTTCCTTATTTTTATTTTCAATCAATGGATTAGAAAATAATGTGGAATCATGGAACCTATGTTTAAATTTCTCTTTATTATATTCAATTAAGTAGAAGTTATACTTATTATCAGAGGGGCTGTTTGGGATCATTTTTTGTTTTTATATTTTATTTTTTGTTTTGTTTTGTTTATGTTTAGACATGAAATAAAACATGTATCCTAGTTGGGGCTCAAAGGAGTAGATCAACAGGTGACTCGAAGAACCTAAATATATAGATATTCTCTGGTTGGGCCTCCATGGACTCGTCCTCCCAGACTATTGGGATCTAGATCTACTAAGCTATGATGGTAGTAAGGGTTAGTATTTTCGGCCATGGGGAGAAGAGAGAGAGGAAGTGGAGAGTGTTAGAGTTTTTTACCCCAAAAAAAAAGGAAGAGTAAAGTGGATAGAGGATTTCATCCCCAAAAAAAATAGGCAAGCGGGGAGGAAAATGACCACATTTGTAAACAATTCTATGTATAGCAATTTACATGAAGGACAAAACAAAAGGAAAAGAGAATACTTTGCTTAAGTGAAAAAGAATTTCTTTGATTCCTTTTATTGAATGAAGTGGTAACCCCTTTTATTTTAGCTGAAACACTCATACACACACTTCTTTCTTCCCTCTTTTCCCCAGGCGGAGACGCACACAATCAGACATACACATTCATTCTCTCTTTTCCCATTGTCAAACCACATAACCACATACACATTCATCATCTCATTTTCCCATGGCCTAAACACACATACATACTTCTCTTTCTTCCCATGACCGAAAACTCTAACCCTCACCTACTTCACGTATCTCTTTTTCCCAAGGCTGAAAACACCAAGCCTCACAACTTCTTCTCCCTTTTCCCATGGCCAAAACTCTTCTGTCCTTTCCAATTGCTAAAAACCCAAACCCTCATACTTCTTCTTCAACTTTCTTCGCATGGCCGAAAACCCTAACCCTCTTCTTCCATAGCTGAGAACTCAAACAGATACTTCACTTCCTTTCCCTCTTTTCCCATAGCCAAAACCCAAACTCAATTGGTTTACTACTTGCATTAATTCATTAAACTAAAGATATTTAGATTTATTTATGTTATTGACACACCTAAGTATTCACATGTTTACATATTCATGTATTTACATGCTTAGGTATTTATATGTTCATGTACTTTTGTTATTCACATAACTAAGTATTCAAATATTTCCTTGTTCATGTATTCACATGCTTAGGTATTTATATGTTCATATATTTATGTTTTTGGCATGCCTAAATATTCAGAAATTTACGTATTCATGTATTTACATTCTTAGGCATCCATATGTTCATGTATTTATTTTATTCACATGTTTACATTAATATTCACATGTTGATGTATTTATGTTTGTTTGTTTATGTTCTTATGTTATTCACAAGTTTAAGCATTCACATGTTGATGTACTCATGTCTTCACATGCTTAAGTATTCACATGTCTATATGTTCATATGTTTATCTATTTATGTGGTACACATTCTTAGGTCCTCACCTATTTATGTTATGGTTTCGGATGAATTTGCATGTTCATTTCATAATTTAGGAAAAATTGAATTTACATTGAGAATTATGTCAATAATTAAGCTTATGTGATAACTTATGCAAATTTGTATGCTCAACTGTGATTCATGTAAATTTTGTACGTTTATGGGTTAAGTTAGGTTGATTTAGGGTGCGTTTGGGGCGGCGGTGCAGTGTTGCACCGCTGTTTTTCTTGTTTGCCAAAATTGCATTTTGCCTGTATTTTCGAAAACTTGCAGCTGAAAGCTATCTGTTCCCACCACAATTGGTTATCTGCAGTGGCTGCTAGAAAGCTGCCATTTGATTTTTTTTAAAAAGATTTATTTTTTGTAGTTGCAACCGTAGTTTTTGAGCAGTAGCTTCTTCTTTAGCAGTTTCATTGTTGTTTCTCCAAACAACTGCAGCTTCTCCAACTAGGCCGTTAGTAAGCTTATGCAAAATTTTCAAATTACTTTAATATAAATTTATATTAATTTAAATGTGCTCCAAAAATTCTCATTATCACTTTTAATATAAATTTATGTGCTCTAAAAGTTCTCAAAATTTTGCTTAATATAAGTTTATATAAATTCAAATGTGCTTCAAAATCCTCAAAATTACTTCTAATATAAATTTATGTATATTTAAATATGCTCTAAAAACTTTTAAATTACTTTTGATATTTATATAACTTTATATGTGATCCAAAATTTTCAAAATTTATTTTAATATTAATTTATATAAATTTAAATGTGCCCTAAAAGTTCTCAAAAATTGCTTTTATATAAACTTAGAAGTGCACTAAAATTTTCAAAAAATATTTTTATCTATTTTAGGAATAAGTTTAAAAGAAAATACTAAAACTTTAAAAAAATTATAAAAATTAAAATAAAATTATTCAAAGTGATCAAATCTTTCAATAAAATTAAGTAAGCTTAATGGGATTTTTAATATTTTTAATATTATTTATCTTGTCTTTTCAAACTATTTTTAAATTATAATCTTAAAATCATTTGAACTTCTATATATTCAAGTCATTTGAATTTGCACTTTCAAATCACTTGAATTTATAATCTTCATGCAAAGTTACAAATTACAAAAGCTTACTGATTGTCACATAAATTTGCATAAAATTCAAACAACTTTCATATTTTTAGCATATAAATAGGCAAGTTTACATCTTGAACATGCCTTTTTTATGTGTAGCATTTAACACATATCATTTACATTCCATGTAAATTTTCATATTTTGCATGTTTAACATTTAATTCATATCATTTACATGCCTTAAGATTTTGTAACTTATAATCTACAATCTTTAAATGATAAGCAAATTATGTTTGTGTGAAAACTAAATCTTCAATATTTGTAATTGATAGTTTTAGTATGAAATATTAAAAATTAAGAATGTAAACAAATGAAAACGTAAGTGTTAAACATAGAAATATGAAAAACATGTAGAGCATTTCTTTTGGACATTGTATCAATATGGTAAAAGGGGAAACCTTCTTTTATTTAATTGGCTAATAGTTTAAGGTACCTGATGAACCTGAGGCTATGGAAGGCTACAGGCATCTTGATCGATGGCATCATATCCAAATTTTAGGTTAATCCATCTATTTAGCCTCCATATAGAGTCAAGATTTAGGGTTAGGATTTCTATTTTCCATCTAGAGATATTTTTTTAACCATTCAAATTCAATATTCAAATCTTTTCAAACTTCAAATCGAACTTTAAATAAACCTTCGAATTAACCTTCAAACTAACTTTCAAACTGAACATCAAACCAAGTTTCAAACCAACTTTCAAATCCTAATTACTCAACCTTCAAGTCAAACTTAGTCTCTTAAATCAAACCAATCAATTTACAACCTTTCAAATCAAATCTTTCAAGTCAAATCCTTCAAACAAAAAAATTCAAGTCAAACTCAAATCAAATCAATCTTTCAATTCAACTCAAACTTTTTGAATTTAAATCTCTTAAATCCAACTTTTCAAAATCAAAATCTAACACTTCCAATAAATTTTCAATCTCAAATCTAGGGTACACCTTTCCAAAGTTTGTTAATCTCCTTCATGGGTCTTTCCACAACACATTGTTGTTGGATTGTAAGTTTCAACATTTCAATTCCAAGAAAATCTTTTCAAATCATGAAACTCCTTCATTTAAAAATCTCTTTGAATATTGAATCTTTTCGCTTGAAATCACCAACTTTGAAATCATTAATGATATATTCCAGTACTTTAATCAAGAGTTCTCTCACAAGTTCACAACTAATGGGATGTAATTAATTAGAAGGGTTTTCCCTTGTAGGGATACTAGACTCCATAATTAAATAAACCCTTTTTACACCCATAAGATAGGAGAACAAATCTTTGATTAACACAACCCCATAAATCTTAAAGATTTTCATCATGTGAATGATTAGACCTATTTTACTATAATATTTATGTCTTTCAAGGTGGTTTATTATTCTTCAAATGATGCACTAGATCATTTAAATAGAAATTATTCAAGATCTGTGGTGGACACGTTGACAACATAACAACAAAAAATTCCTGACCACACATAAGATTGATCAGATCTAAATTTGGGATACATAGTCGTCCAACATTCTTATGACCAAAAGAATGCAATCTAGTTTTCTAACCGGATAACCAAAATATAATTTTGTCTAATAGCTTCTAACAATTGACAACAATAGGTTTAGAAAATGTAATAACCACTACTAAATAGCTCCTTGAAGGAGGTGAAAGAAAACAACAAATATCACAAATCTTTTGTTGAAGCCTAAATCATCAGATTTAGCAAAACAAATAGTTGATTTGGTGACATTGTCGCTTAAATTTGAAGCTTTGTAAAATTATTTAAGCTATTATTAAGAGTGATAATAGCTTTAATATCAACTTTACCAAAGATTAATAAATTATTAGCATAGATAAGATGTGAATATTTTTATAATTGTTGTCAAATTGATATTAAAATTAATAAAATACCACTCTTCCAAAATGCACAAGAGAGCATCCATCACAGTGTTAAATAAATAATGAGAAAGAAGACATTTATGACGAAGGCTTGAAAAAGAGTTGAAATAACATTTCTACGATAATATAAAAATGAATATCAAAGATACAAGTGTTTATCCAATTTAAGAAAAGTGGTGGAAAACCCAATTTAGCCAAAATATCCAAAAAGAATTGTTTATTGACATTACTAAAAGCTTTCTCAATATCAGTTTTAGTACAAAAAAATTTAGTAGAGGAGGAAGATTTAAATCCATAAAGAAACTCGTTTGCTATGATGATGTTATCAATGATGTCTTGACCCTTAATAAAAGTAACTTATGTTGGATGTAGAAGGAAAGGCTTAAGACAATCAACAATCATTTTATTTTACGACTCGGGCCATGAGCTTAGAATTATTATAGCGAGAACTGAGGGTCGGATGGAGGATACCTATCTAACAATATTCATTTTCTCGACAAAAATAAAAATTTAAAGTACAAAATAGTCATTCTATTTATAAAATTTAAAGTTACAATAAGTTCATACTTTTTTTAAAAAAAAATTACCACTTAGAAAATAAAAGCTAACTCACCACCTATTAGCTTGTGCTCCACGACACTTATTCTTGCACTCCTTAAGGTCCATCTACTCTATTGCTGGTTTTCTTATAAAAAAATTAGCAACTATGATTTGAGTGTTGATCCTGATGGACACCGCTATTTGGGTCGTCGTTGTCGTCGTCAATGTTGTCGTGGAGTCGCCAGTTCGTTTTTCATCATATAGCTTCTCTCTCTCCCTGGATAGTTTTTTCTCTCTCTCTCTCTCTCTTTGATCTTGTGGATGATATGAAGAAAGAAGAGATATGAGGGCTAAGGCATACAATGACAAGAAAAAGCAAAAGAAACACGTGGGGAAAGCTTTCGTGAGGTGGACTCACGTAGAGAGCTCCCAAGCATTTGTCTGAGGTAAGATCGACTCGGAATACTTTGGAGACTTTATGAAAACAAACCCCACAACCAGATATTCAAGTTATTATACTTGTTATGAAGTTCGTTTTTTCCTATAAAGGCAAAACTCTATAGTTAATTACATCTTAAACAACTGGGGGTTGCTTAAAAAAACTCTTGATTAAGGTTGTAACTCTTCCTTGAAAAATTTGAATGTCATTATTTTCAATGAAGGAGTTTCAAAGTCCTATCTTAAGGGTAGTAGATGCTTGCAAGCTCAAAAGAGTCCTACTAAGATCCCAAACTATCCTATGATTTTATATTATTATCAAAGGTTTAGTTAAGGTATGTCTTTTTCTCTAGGTTTTGAATGTTCGTTCTTACGAAGCAGAGTTAGCACATCTTAATAACATGCAAAATAAATCTAGGATGACATTGTCGGTTGCGAAATTGAAATTAGTTGGTTGCTTTGAAAATAAATAAA
>NEWO01000256.1:187318-197797 GCA_003013225.1 Phalaenopsis aphrodite | reverse complement strand
GTCATTTAAAGTTAAACTCTAATATCCAAGGTCATGTTAAATTAATTTTAAAAATATAGTTAATTGAGGACAAATAAAATTTAGTTTACTTCTTTTTAAAAAGAAAATTTTCTTTTCCCCCAAACTTGCATTTTTAAATATTTTACATTTAATTCCATAAAATGTAGCATGAAGAAAAAGTAAAAGTTGAATCTACTAGCAACTAAAACATCCTATCAAATTCATATACGTACATAATCAGGATAGAATGACTGCAGGAGAAAGTAAATCTAGCCTAACACATGCTTGCAATAATATTAAACTAAAAAGGGAAGTGTATTAACTTTAAAATTTAGTTTTCTTCCTGCCTCCAAACTTGTTTTAAACATGTATAACATTCAATACAGAAAATATAAGCAGGAAGAAAAATAATTTAGAAATTCTATCTACCACAAACATCAATAAGTATTCACCAGGAAATAACAATATGCAATAGAAAGTAAGTTTAAATTAAAACATGCTCGATAAAATGGAAAGAAATGTCTAACAAGTAGAACAGGTATCGACATGGGAATATATATATTTATGTGTTTTTCAAATCTTTATATTATTGTAATACAAACACAAACACACATGAAAAATGAGGTCAATTCTTCCTTTAAGTCATTGCATCTCACTAACTTACATCCAATTTCTAATGGAATCACTACACAGATATATGGGTACTTATAAAAGATTTTCTAGATTCTAATCCCAAAGATAAGATTATCCCTGATACATTGGGTCGCGAACACCAACCTCAGGTGTCACCATATCCCATTAATTAAGCACCTCTAGCAGTTATAAGGATAGTGTAAAATCATCCACATTTTATTTATCAAATTGGTTAGCTACTCCTATCAAATGAAAACAAAGTCAAAGAAAAGAAGTAACAAAATTGAGATGGAACTGTCGTTGTTAAAATTCATAATGTCTCTTGTAAAACTTAAGTCCGAGTGAGACCCAAGTTGTAGTGGACTCATCAATCTAGCTACTACAAGAGAACATACAAGTCTAACAATAATAAGAAGTTAAGAAATCACCTCCCTAATGACATAAAAAGCAAATCAAACCACTAACAATCCAAACATATATCAATCATCAATCAAACTGAATAATCCACACTAAAGCAAACACAATACAACACTAACAATCATGACTCTCAAGCACACTAAATCAAACAACACTGATAATTATGGGTTGCCTCCCATAAAGCGCTTTGTTTAACGTCGTCAGCCCCACAAATGATTCCACCTTGATCAAAATTATATTTAAGTAATCCTTGATCAATCACCCAATCTTTTTCAGATTCAGAGATTTCTACAAAGTCCTCAAATTTAAAATTTTCTTTCAGCTCTTCCTTTTCAGAATGATTCATATCATTGTTCCTCTTATTTCTTTCTAGATCTAATATTCTTCTAGTGATTTTCTAAATTTTCATATTAATGTCATCCTTGAAATTTATAAGAAATGGATCTTTATATGATACGTCATGATCTCCCAAAATTTGAATCGGATTCTCTCTAGATAATTCAAATTTTGGATCAAATTCTTCTTTATTACTCTTATGTTTCAAGTTAACTTCTAATTCTTCCCTTTGGTGCTGAGTAAATGGTAGAGATGGTCTTTCTATATTTATCTTAGTTGAGGAAATAGGTTTTTCTAATTCTTTAAGAATTTTTTCCATTGGTCTTTCAATCTCTTTATCCTCATTCTCAACTCAAATTTCTTTTGAAACATATCCTCAAATTATCTTCTAAATATTTGCTCGACAATTTTAAATTGCTCATCATTGGTAACTGTTAATTGCATTAATAATCTGCCCTAGTTGATTTTCTATATTCTTTATTACGACCTAATGATTTTCCAACTGTTTCATCATATGAATCACAACCTTTTCTAACATCTTCTCATCATCCTATGGGATGGAGTTAAATTGAGGATGATTATTAATTGAGTTAATAATCTGCATGAATTGGTTTTCTATATTCCTTATTTTGGTCCATTGACACTCCAACTCACTCTCTATTTGAATAACGACCTTTTCTAATAAATCCTTCTCCTCATTCTGGGGGTTGAAGTTAAAATTATAAGGAAAAGAAAGTTTATTATTATAATAGCCATGATTATTCCAACTACATGTCTAATTAAATTGATTATCTTCCCAAAATTAGTATTCTCCTCCAAAATTATTATTCATGTTAAAATTCAAATGATTTTCCCAACCTGGATTGTAATAATCGAAATAAGAATTATGTAACTCATGACCATATCTTTCTATATATTGATTCAACTTCCTCTCAATATCTGCAACCTGAGAACTTAAAATTGTAAGCATATCTTCTTGAAAATTTGTCACTGTCTTGGGATTTACTCTTTCAAAGCTACTAGCATTATAATCCAAATCTGAATATTCATTATATCGTTGATCCATCATTTCTACATTAAATTCATGGAGTCTTTTCAAATCTCTCCCAAAAGTTCTCTCCAAATCTGACTTGCAAAATTCAAGGTCTGCAGCTCCTGAACTACGCATACAAATCTAAAGACTTAACTAATATGACAGATATCAAAAATATTTTTGGTATTTTGGTTTTTATTTAAAATAAACACACAATAACTAAACACACTATATACTAATATTATAAATTCCAAATCAAAGTCTTACAGGTTTAACTAAAATCCTCCTAAAGTTCTTACCGAAGCTTTACCGACAACGGCGCCAAAAACTTAATATGCCCCTATTGTGTGTTGTTTTTCTGCATGTTTTATGTCAATTTAAATCTATGGTAAAAGTGCCAAAAACTTGACCAGTCCTGAAATTACGCAATAATTTATCTTTAAAAAATATGGTTAAAATCTTAACCCAATTTATATTAAGTATTTAAGGTGTAAAATCGAAATTTTTATAAAACATATAAAATAGTTCACACACTAGTGGTTATACACAAGTGCTTGTATCGCTTCAAGTAATATAGGACTTTCTTTAAAAACCTCAGTATCGATCCCACAGAGAAGAGCAGTAAGAATTTATTTATGCTAATTATAGTCTAATACTATAAAGTCTTAATTTGGAAGATGGAAATTATTATGATAATAACATAAATCACAATATTCAAACTATAAAAATTAAAGTAAGAAGGACAAGTTAAAATGAGTTTAATGAATGCTAACAGAAATGCATTTAAAAGACTAAGCTAATTAAACTAATTGTCAAACTTTAAAATTAAATTTACTTAGACTAAACAAAGTTTTGTGACGAAGAGTTCAAATTTAAGAAAGCATCCTTCCCCTTTACAATGAGTATATGGATTGTGAAGAAATTAAAATCATTTGAAAAACATATTTAAAAAAACTATTTTGTGACAAACATGAGCAATCATATTCTCTACCCCTTCCAAGCGCTATGAAGAGTATTGACTAATCCAGAGTTTGGTCCCTAATTTTGTGGTTAGGCTAGGACGATATCGATTGTCACTCCAGAGCTCTCACTACTCCCTCACTTGAGGGCTAACATGCTCGCATTAGTTTCCAATCAACTGAACCAAATTGGGGATTCTAATGTGTCACCTTAAAGTCTTCTAATTCTATATCCAACAAAGTATATTTTCCTATTTATTTGCACCCAATCCCATGGATGAAATACTCCCCCATGAAATTAAATGTGATTCTCCCCATGTTGTAGAAATCATAGCCCTTTTGGAACATACATTTTTCAACACATTTTAACATTTCAATTGATTAGATCGAAAAGTTAATGAATTATCACAAATTATTAACATTTAAAACAGTATAAAATAAAATCATTTCTTCACAAAACCAAATCTCAAAGTAGGGAGAAGAATAAAAAAAACTACTCAAAATTCATGAAAAGGATACGACAAAACATAGATTTCATTAATAAAAACAATTTACAATACAAAAGCAATAAAAGACATAACTTATCTCACAATCCTTCCTAAGAAAATCCCTAGAAGTTCTCTTCAAGTCTTTCTCTCCTTACTAGCACTCTCAATTCTCTCCTAAAAATGTAAAGAAGAGGAAATTGTCACCTTCCTTCTCATCTTACAATCCTTGAAGAAAATCACCAAGCCCTTGAATTTCTCTCTCACTCTCTCCCTTTCCTCCTCACTCTCATGCCACACACACACATACACACACCCCACCAACTCACGCCCCAAAACTCCTATTCAAGCCCTAGACTTCCCTCCCTTTTATAAAAGGCTGCCTCCCTCCAAAAAGAATTTAAAATTCCGTCCAAAATTCTATCCAAAAGTTAACTCATTTGAATTCAAAAGACATGTCCATTGATCCATGAGACATATCCCTTCATAAAAGATCCTTCCAATGTATTTAGATGCATTGAAGCACTCCAAGGGTGCTTAAAACAAGTGTCCCTTTGAAAATTCGTGCAAAAACTAGTCCTGAACCGCCTTAATCTACAAAAAGTCATCTCCGGCGCATCTGGCGCCAAATCGGCGCATCATACGTTAGTTCTCTGGATTTTAGTGCATCATGTGCACCCTGCAGTAGCTCCACTGTTTTGCTCTGTTTGGCTCTGTTTCAAATCTGATTCGCCCTATTTCAGTTGCATTTTGCTCCTAACAAATTTACCTACAAAATAAGCATGAAAACAACCTTTCTTTAAATTATAATTTCATCCAAAAATATTTAAGAAATGTAAAGTAATGAAGCATAGAAAGACATATCGAGATGTGGCAAGACAGAATTTTTTTTCTTGTTCGTTTTTACTCCAAATTGAACAATTTTTGCTTTATTTTCTCTAAAATTTCATTTTTTATACCTGAAACTAAAAATATGCAAAATGCATTCCTTTAAAGGGTAATATCATTAAAAATCATTAAAATTGAGCACAAAATAGATATGAAAAAGTTGATAATTTTTATGTGGATCAATAACCACCCTCTTTAGCCAATAGGTGTCTCAAATGTCCCTTTGAAATTCACCAAAATGAATTAACTCGTCAAGTAACTGTCACTGGCGCTTAAGCGCGGGGCCTCTAGCGCTTGGGCGCGGCCTTCTCTGTTTCACTGGCACTTAAGTGTCGGATCTGATGCTTAAGCGCCAAAATATTTGCACCATTTTTGCATTTTTGCTCCATATTTGATCTTTTTTCACTTCTTTTGTCATTTTTCACCTTTGTAGTTCTACCTGAAAAAAAACACACAAATATCTTCCATTAAAGCATAATATCTCAAAAATAGGTATAAAAATGTGTATAAAAATAATGTGTTTTAGGTGTATCATTAGGTTAGGTTGACTGGATAAATCAATTGATTTGGGTTAACTCGAGTTAGGTCAGGTTGACCTGACAATTCAGTTGATTTGGTTAACCTGAGTTAGGTCAGGTTGACCTATTGATTCAGTTGATTTGGGTTAACACGAGTTAGGTCGGGTTGACATAAAGAATCAGTTGATTTGGTTAACTCAAGTTAAGTTGGGTTGACCCAAAGAATCAGTTGCTTTGGGTAACCTGAGTTAGGTCATGTCAAGCCAGTGATTTAGTTGATTTGGGTTAACTCGAGTTATGTTGGGTCAGCCTGGTGATTTAGTTGATTTAGGTTAACCTGAGTTAGGTCGGGTGGGGTTAGACCTAAATGTTTCATGTCGAAAATATGTCTATTTTGGGTTAGCCTAAAACAATTCATATTAGGGTTAGACCTAAAAGGTTTTAGGTTAAACTAGGTCTAAGTTGGATTAGAGCTAGTAAGGTTTGGATTGGACTATGTCTAAGTTAAGCCAGACCCAATAGTATTTGCACTAAGCTAGGTCTAATTTAGGTTATGCCCAGTTGAGTTTAGGTTGCAATTAGGTCTAATTTGAGTCAGACTTAAAGGGGTTGATGTTGAATTAGTTCTAAGTTGAGTTAGACCTGGGGTGGTTTGAGTTGAACTAGGTCTATGTTAACTTATACCTAGTTGAGCATATGTTGAGCTAGGTCGAAGTTATGATAGACCTAGTTGAGTTTGGGTTGAACTAAGTCTAGGTTGGATTAGATTTAGGATGGTTTTGGTTGAGAAAGATTTGGGATAATCTAAGTCTAATTTGGGTTAGACCTAGAAGGGCTTGGGCTATGGTTAAGTCTAATATGGGTTAGACTTAAAGGGTTTGGGTTTGGTTTAGGTCTAATTTGGGTTAAACCTTAAAGGATTTAAGTTGCAGTTAGGTCTAATTTGGGTTAAACTTAAAAGGATTTAGGTTGCACTAGGTCTAAGTTGGGTTAGACCTAGTGGGGTTTAGGTTGCAATGGGTAAATTGGGTTAAACCTAGTGGGGTTTATGTTGTGATTAAGTCTAATTTAGGTTAGGCAAAAAGGGTTTAAGTTGTCGTTAGGTCTAATTTGGGGTTAGACCTTAAAGGGTTTAGGTTGTACTATGTCTAAGTTGGGTTAGACCTAGAGCAAACCCAAGTTAAACATGAGCTAGGTCAAACCTGACTGGGGCTCAGGCTTAACGTCAATTGGATTGGGTCCACTTGTGAGTCTACTTGGGTCAGGTTTAAGTTAGGTTAGACCTAAACCAAATTCAAGCTCAATTTGGGCTAACACTAGTCATTAAGGGTGGTTTTATGGTTCGGAGGATAACTATGTTGTTAATCCCTTAAGAACCCTATCAGGTTATGCCCTTAAGGTTGGTTTAGTGTTTTAAATTAAATTTAGGGGAAATTTTGGACTAAAGTGTAAATTTTAAATTTTACATTTTTACCCCTACGTTTCCTAAATTTCTTTTTTAGGTTAGGGATGAAAATTGTTATTTTAGTGTTTAATTTCACTACTCAAAATTTTCTTTTTTATTTTAATTTTAATTTTAATTTTTCTAATTTTTATTTCAATTTTTGTAATTATTTTTCAAAATAATTACAATTTTGGTAGAAAATATGTCATTTTAAAAATTAGGGAGCCCCTCTAACTTTGGAAAAAAATAGAGCATATTTCCAAATGTAGAGGAAAATTCTCCCAAAATTTTGGATTTTTCTATCTTAGAATTAATTTTTAATAATTAAAATACTCTCTGGATTATTAATTATCTAAAAATTAATTATAAGTTAATCATTTTCATTATTATTTATATTATTTTATGCTCTATTCCATGAGTTCAGAGATATTTTTATTTTATTTTTTTGTGATTTTTCTACATTAAGTTATGTAGTTTGTATGTTTTTAGGCATTTTCTAGATTTAATTAAATAGTAAAATAGGAATTTCCTACTTATCCAGCTCAATGCCACATCAACCTTGGTGTCGTCGAAAGCCCACACATCCTCTGTCGATTCGCTGCGCTTTTCACGTCAATGTAAAATAGTCTAGCAGTTCGGTGCTCTGCGCTCTCCACACATCCTCCTACTTATCTAAGTGTTGGCCATTGTTGTGTCAATGGGAGTGTAGGAGGCATGGGAGGGTGCTTGGCTTGATTAGGGAGACTTTTTGTGGGGTGGCTAAGATCAAGTTTGGTCTAGCTTGACCCAATTTTAGTCTGGTTTAGGTCCTCAAATTTTGAACATGGGTGGGCTTGACTTAGTGCCAAGTGTTCCCCCGTCCCCATGGTGAAGAGTGCAATATTTATCTTTTAGTGGTTGTCCCATGCTCAATTTTATTTTAATTAATCTTAATCTAAATTGGAATGCCATGATGGGTCATAGTGGGTTATGGTGGGTCATGGTGAGTCATGGTTAGCCCATGTATAATGGGTTAAGGAAATTGGGCCATTTGCTTGGGTTTTGATTTTTAGGGTTTAGGGCTAACCTAATTGGGTTGGGTTCGGTTCAAAGGTTTGGGTCATAAGGGAATCTCTTAATCCACCTAATTAAATAATTAGGTGATGAAGGTTAGCCCCATTATGTCAATTTTAGCCTCCAAGTGGTTTGATGTCATGACCACTTTAGGTGAGGTTCAATTGTACAACAATGTGTTCAATTGGTCAAGAATTGACCAAAGTTGGGCTACTCCCAATTGGATTTGACCACTCATGGTGCCACCAAGTCTTGGGGCCAAATTGGTGTAGTGAAATTTCAAGTGATTTTTAAGGTTAATTGGGGTTGGGCAGGCCTTAGGTGAGACTAGGGATCAATTTCCCCTTCCCAATGTGAATTTTATGGTCATAGTGGCCCCTACAATCTATAAGAAGGTCCTTAGGGTTTTGGGTTCTTAGAGGTGACTCGAGGCATGTCTTACTCATGGGGGTCAATTTGGGTCTCCCATCAGGCTAAAACCCTAATCCAACCCAACTAAGAGTTAAGGGTTTTTAGGTTTGGCCCGATGAGTCCTAACAATGCACAACTCTGGTCTGAGGCTATGCAAAGTGAATGGATGAGCCCTCACAAAGTGAGGTCAACATTGAGTTAAAACTACTTAGTGAGCAAATATTTCCATATTACAAAAATTATCATTTTAAAATATTTTGTAAAAAAAACATTCATTGTAAAACTGCACAGTAAGAAAAAACAGTAAAGAAATCAATTTCATTTCCTTTCATTTATTTAGGTTACACTTTTCATAATTATGAGTCAACGTCTAAACACATACTTTTTTAAAAAATACATGTTTAACAATTTCCAACCTATCATAAAGGTATGCAACTTTTTCGATTTTCATTTTCAGTTTCATTTCCATTTCTATTTTAGTGCATGTGTACATTGCATTCCCCTGTCTTAATCATGGGTTCAATTTGGGTTTTAAGTCGAAGGCTATTTTCATTAACGAATCAAGGTTCACCCGAAAGAACCACATCATTATTTTTATTATTGTTATAAAATGAAAAGGAGCAAAGCATCATACGGCTCTCCTTTACATGAAGCTGGCGATCTCATCCGTCCGTTTATTTCTATTTATAAGTTCATCGTCACACCTTTCCGGTTTTGACGCCATCAGAATCCAAGCCGCGGTGCGAGGAGAGGTCTTACACAGGTCTGCTTTCTTCCTTTAATTTCAAGTTCTCTTTGCTCGATCTCGCTTCCTATTCATGCTAGGCTTTCGGCATTTAATCTTGCAAATCGTGGGCACGAAATTTTTGTAATTGTGTTTGTTTGAATTCTATGATCTTAATGGTCGTTTGTACAATTATCTTCTAGAGAAAGAATCTTGATGCTGGAGGCTAGGGTTTTGATGTTTGGGTTCTCGATCTTGGATTTGTGGATTTACTTGTTGAGTTTGTATTTGGACCGTGTTTTGGGGCTGTTTTTTCTATCGGAATGCGCTTTTGATCTATCGGGCAGACGATACCTAGAGCGTCGGCATGAATTTTCTGGAAATTGTAGTTATTTTTTCAATATATCGTTTTTGTTTTACCAATACTTGCAAAGGGCCTAGGGCAAGGGAGTTGCGTTAGATTTTTTTTCTAGCTAGTATATGAAAGGATTCAGATTTGGTATTATGTTGAATCTTAATTTCTGTTTTTAATTTCATTTGCGGATGTTCAAATCAAGATGATTTTATGCCAAGTTGTCAGAAATGTCCTGAATGATGGAAATATATTTATATTTGTATTCCTTGTCGCGATATAAGATGCTTGCAGACAAGCTGAGTTCTTTTTTTTGTGATGTTGCTGATTTTGTAATACATTAGACATTGGTCCCTAAGCAACATGGTGCATGGAGCTGGATTGTTGTTTCTTCTTTAGGAAAATGTGGTGGTATTCTTATGTTAGTTTGATGTGACTAGATTCTCTTGTTAATGATGAGCTTATAGATGGTTTAGGCGGCCTGTTGCAATTTATTGAACTAATTTCTACTGAAATTTTTTGCATTATTATATTCTTGATTCTATCAGAGGGCTGGTGGAATATGGAGGTATAAGAATGATAGCACAACATCAGATGGAATATGTTTGTTTTCAGATGCAAGCAAATGCACACACCTTACAGAAATACAAAGCAAAATTAGAGTTATGATTTTCAAATATACCAAGTGTGATATCAACTATCATCATCCATTATTGTTAAAATTTAAAGTATTACATAGGTATGATAGGCTCCCGTGCCTTGCATTTATTAGAAAAAAAAATGAAGAATAGATTTTCTTAAGCGAATGTTAGACAGTTTAAATGTAGAAATGCCTGAAGATTATTGTGTTAAGAGGATATATTGAAATTTTAAAGTTAATTACATAAAATTGCGAAAACCTTGTGTATTTGAGTGTTGGGCAATATGAAGTAGTTAGTGGATAACTTGAGCATGAATGCGTTAATAGTTGTAAGGATAAATTAAGGATTAATCATAGTAGTGGAATAATTGGAGTGACATCTATTGAAGATTAGATAGCTGAATCTAGGATTGGTGGGTTTAGATATATAAAATGGTAAAAAATTTGATACATAGTTAAGATCATTTTAGGAGGATTACAAAAGAGAATTGGTAGACATAAGATTGTAATAGATAGAAGTTGGTCAAAATATTTTGCAAAAATTAGATTTAACACCATACGGAACACTTAAGAGGAACGAGTGAAG
>NEWO01000256.1:175701-186783 GCA_003013225.1 Phalaenopsis aphrodite | reverse complement strand
AGAGGAATAATTGGAGGGACATCTATTGAAGATTAGGTAATTGAATATGGTGGTTTGGACATATAAAATGGTAACAATTTGATGCATAATTAAAATCATTTCAGGAGGATTATGGAAGAGAATATGTTTGTTTTCAGATGCAAGCAAATGCACACACTTTACAGAAATACAAAACAAAATTAGCGTTATGATTTGCAAATATAGCTAATGTGATATCAACTATCATCATTCATTTTTGTTAAAATTTAAAGTATTACATATGTATGATAGGCTCAAGTGCCTTGTATTTATTAGACAAAAAATGAAGAATACATTTTCTTAAGCGAATGTTAGACAGTTTAAATGTAGAAATGCCTCAAGATTATTGTGTTAAGAGGATATATTGAAATTTTAAAGTTAATTAATTAAAATTGCAAAGTCTTTCTGTGGATTTGAGTGTTGGGAAATAGAAAATAGTTAGTGAATAACTTGAGCATGAATCTGTTAAAATTTGTAAGGATAAATTAAGGATTAATCATATTAGTGGAATAATTGGAGTGACATCTATTGAAGCTTAGATAGCTGAATCTAGGATTGGTGGGTTTAGATATATAAAATGGTAAAACTTTTGATGCATAGTTAAGATCATTTTGGGAGGATTACAAAAGAAAATAGGTAGACCAAAGATTATAATAGGAAGAACTTGGCCAAAATATTTTGCAAAAATTAGATTTAATACCATATGGAACACTTAAGAGGAACGAGTGAAAAATGAGATTAAGGTTAAATTAAAAGGTTAATCTTATTAGAGGAATAATTGGAGGGACATCTATTGAAGATTAGCTAATTGAATATGGTAGTTTGGACATATAAAATGGTAACAATTAGATGCATATTTAAAAATCATTCCAGGAGGTTGATAAAAGAGAATAGATAGACCTAAGATAATAATACATAGAAGTTGGTGAAAATTTGTTGCAAAGATTAGATTTAATGCCATGTGGAACACTTAAGCGGAGCGAATGAGAAATGAAAATTCATTGAGGTCGGAAAAATAGCTGGTATAAGGCTACTGATGACTGAAGATCTATATTTATACTAAAGTGGTTTTCCTATCATCTTGCATGGTTATTCTTTTCCTTACAAATATTTTATAATTTTTTTAGTTTGCATGATCTATGAAGGAGCTCATTTTATTAAAGATGGGGTTCAGTTGCTTCTTTTTGAAGTAAGTTAACCATGTTGCTTGATAATATTATTTCGTTCTTATCTCAAATAATGCCAAACATTTTGTTTGTTTCAATTATTTCCTAGGATCCACTATCTAGTCTTGTACTTTAGCACAGTTAATTTCTTTTCAAACATTTATTTGATGTGTCTTATGTTTGTTTGTGTTGTCTGGACATATCTTTCTGTGCAGATTCATCTCTCAAAGCTTGCAAGATGACTGATGCTCATGAGAACGATAGGAACATTGAGATATGGAAAATCAAGAAACTTATCAAGGCATTGGAAGCTGCAAGAGGTAATGGCACAAGCATGATCTCCCTGATCATGACACCTCGTGATCAGGTCTCTCGTGTGGCTAAGATGTTGGGTGATGAATATGGAACTGCTTCTAATATTAAAAGCAGAGTTAATCGGCAATCTGTACTGGCTGCCATTACTTCTGCACAACAAAGGCTGAAGCTTTACAGCAAGGTTCCACCTAATGGCTTAGTTCTATATACTGGGACCATTATTACTGATGATGGAAAAGAAAAAAAGGTGACGATAGATTTTGAGCCATTTAAGCCTATAAATGCATCACTCTATTTATGTGATAACAAGTTCCACACTGAGGCACTCAATGAACTTCTTGAATCTGATGAGAAGTTTGGTTTTATTGTCATGGATGGTAATGGGACTCTCTTTGGCACTCTAAGCGGGAATACCCGTGAGGTGCTTCACAAGTTCACTGTTGATCTTCCAAAGAAGCATGGAAGAGGAGGACAGTCTGCACTGCGGTTTGCCCGTCTTCGGATGGAGAAGCGCCATAACTATGTCAGGAAGACAGCTGAACTTGCCACACAATTCTTCATTAATCCTGCTACAAGTCAGCCAAATGTTGCTGGGTTGATTTTGGCTGGGTCTGCTGATTTTAAAACTGAATTGAGCCAATCTGATATGTTTGATCCACGTCTGCAGGCTAAAATAATTAATGTTGTTGATGTCTCATATGGTGGAGAAAATGGTTTCAACCAGGCAATTGATTTGTCTTCAGAGATTTTGGCAAATGTGAAGTTCATACAGGAAAAGAAATTGATCGGGAAGTACTTCGAGGAGATTAGCCAGGATACGGGAAAGTATGTTTTTGGCATTGATGACACACTGAAAGCACTCGAGTTGGGTGCTGTCGAGATTTTACTCGTGTGGGAGAATTTGGATATCAACCGATACGTTCTCAAGAACTGTGCTACTGGGGAACCTGTCATCAAGCATCTCAACAAAGATCAGGAGTCGGATCAGACCAACTTCCGTGATACTGATTCATCTGCGGAACTTGAGGTGCAGGAAAAACTCTCTCTATTGGAGTGGCTTGCCAACGAGTACAAGCGATTCGGCTGTTCGCTCGAGTTTGTTACTAACAAATCTCAAGAGGGGTCTCAGTTCTGCCGGGGCTTCGGAGGCATCGGCGGCATCCTTCGCTACCAACTTGACATGAGGTCTTTTGATGAGGTCTCCGATGAGGAATTTAACGAAGATTCTGATTAGCAATCAGCCAATCGTTGCCTGGAGCCAGTCCAGGAGTCGCCGGGGCTGGCCCTTCCTGAAACTTCCGATACTCCCACGGAAACTTAAAACACGCAGTTGAATTATATTCATGAAAGGTTTTGTAGCATCTATTTCTTTTTCTTCTGTCCAGGAACATCTTTTCTAATATCCAAAACCATGACCATTAATATTTTAATCATCACCTTTCAGGTTTCAAGGAGCTGAGCTGATCCTGGTACCAAGTATCTGCCATATTTGAACAAATGATCTTCATCAACCTATTCCTAATAAGCATGTCTTGGAGCTATTGCTGCTTATCTTTTGCCTTGATGTGATTATGTTTCACTGTTTTGTCAATGTTGTTATGTTGCTATGTCTGCCGTATGATGTTCGTTATGTTATATATAAGTTTGATGTCCTGAAAACAATATAATATGCTTTGCTGCAACTTGCTTAGTTCTATTGTACATGCAGGCCACATAACTTTTACATATTTACATATCTATCATCCAAACTTTAGTATTTATATGAACACCATTCAGGCATCGTATCAAAAATATTAGCATCACTTTCTTTAGATTTTTCAGCAGCAGACACATTGGGATATACCACCCATTTTACTCTTACTAAAATGAATATTCATATATAATGAAATTAACTTTAATATTTACTATAATTAATTTTACATTTATTAAATTAGCATTTTTCTGAAATTTAAATTAATATTTTTATCATTATTGAAGATGATATTTTATTCTAATTTTATAAGTTACATTTGATGAAATTAAGATTTCATTTTGTTTGGATAAATTTTGGGCTATTTAAGTTATTTGGAGTTATTATTTGTTATAAATCACTTTATATTAAAATCAATTTATTTTCTTGCTGGAATTTTCATTATGCTTTTTTTAAAATAGTTGATGATAATATTAATTTTTAAAAACTCAAAATTATGAGCTTATTAATTATCAAATCATTACTCATTTGGTTGGTTTTAACTATTTCAATGAATTGGTTTGTTTATATTTTATTTATATTAATCATTTGTAAAAAAAAATTTACTTGAATTTTATATAATATTTTATTTAATTTTTGTTTCAAATAATTATAAATAATATGTGAAAGCTCGACTCGAGTCAAAGCTAAACATGAACTTATAATATGGCCAAGCCAAATCCAACTTGGCACAATTATGGCTCTAAGTCAAAATTTTGTTCTAACTAGGGCCATAAATTTATCATGACTTGGTATTTTAAAGAGATATCACATAAATGGCCCTTAAACACATGAAGATAAAAAAATGATGAGAAAAACTATCAAATACAACAAAGCCAAATGTGGGAATAGCCACATAAAGAGAGACAAGTGGAGCTCCATCAAGTAGAAACACCCGTCAAGGTATAGTGTTGCACCCAAAATTTGAAAAGCCAAATAAAATTTTAACTTTAAAATGCATCCCAAAATTCACATTGAAGTAATTTATAAGATTCAACACATCGAATCGATCAATTTGATCTATTAGCAATATGCATGAATTTTTAACACATGAGAATATATAAGATTAAGAAGTTATAAGTTTAATTAAACTTAATTAATCATAACAAGTATCAAACCCGAACGACACAATCCTGCGACCCGAAGATACCGAAAATGGCATTACAGAGTCCCGGGAAGAAATTAGTGAGTAGGAAACTCTCTTTCACACTATTCCAAACATTCCTTTCCCTAACACTTACGTTTTGACGTATGCCACGAAGCAATGCACCTTTCCTTTCAAGTAGTCGTAGGGGGAGATGAACTTGCATCGAAAATGATGAAACTGGTTTTGGTCTATGGGTTTCCGTAAGGGTTATTAGCACGAAATCAACGAAGTAAAAGAAAAGATTTAGGTGATAGGAGGAAGAGGAAAGAAGAATAAGAAGTATATAAGAATGTTTGGTTATCCCGAGAAACTCTTTTGTAATAAGGAATCGTAAATGCATTATGTTTTGTGCTAAATCACGAGATGAGCCAAGATTTCATGAAATCCAAGATGTCTACAATTTTCAAGTTGTCTACACTAAGCGACATGCTCGAGGCGAGCTTAAGAAAACTCGTCGTAGAGCTACTCCATCAATTAAGGTGAAAAAATCATGTGCTAATTTATAAAAATTAACATTGTAAGCTCATGTGATTATGTCTTTAACACTTGCATGTATAATTTCTTGCATATTGTGAATTAATATATACATTAAGTGTATGAATGTAAATTTATTGTCATTTACGATACCTATAATATTACTATGTATGAATTTGATGAACATGCTTATGAAATCATTGTGTGCAACCATTCCTTTGTTATGATTAATGCATATGTTATATGAAATGCCCATGATGAATGCTTGTTATAAGAATTATGCTTTAAAAAATATCACATGTGATGTTATAGATAAACTATACATGAATATTTGCAAGTTTGGATGATAGGAAACGATGAAATTTCCGACTCTCGATATTTAGACGGTGACGAAACTCCAGAAACCGTTGGGATCAAGCAACAACGAAACGTATGGAACCGTTGATGTCAGGAGACTATTGATAACTGTTATATTAGGTGTCCCGACCTTCATCAATAATTAATGTGACATTCATGTTGGGTGATGAACCAAGGATATGACATGACATAAAAATAATTAAGATATAAAATAACAAATGGCATTCATATGATTAGATTTATGACTCTTATGAATATGTTTATAATTACACATGAATGGATGAAATATATATTTTATATGACAATCATGATTCCTTGCATTATATGTCCTTTCTTTTCATATTTTATAAGTTTATAGCATATTGTGTCATGTTTTGTGGACATTTACATGATTACATACGAGCATGCATGTGTTTCATTTTTTTCTATAAAATCTTCTTTTAGCATTGATTATTTCGCTGAGCTCTTTGTTGCTCACTCTACATTATTGACTTTCAAGAAGGTAGGGAGCACTGGAGCGAATAGCTAGATATGACTTGTACAACTTTTGCATTTCATAATTTTGAGAACTTCTACAGACTTTTGGGTATGTATTTTATTTATCTTGGATTTAGAAATTTTGTATAAATACATATGTTTTGATGATATGATTTCCACGTTTCATAGTATATGCATATGAATAAATTATAGAATAAAATGTATCAAATATTAGTTGACTAATTCATCACTAACTGGTTTCTAATTCTATAAGTCAGGACGAGTGCTAATGAGAATTTAGTCTGATTGAATCGTACGTATCTTTCGTGTCGCGATTGACCCTATAAGGGAGGGCCAATGGGGTCATGACATATAATACCCAAACTAGGGCTCCACTAAAAGGGAAAACAACAGGTATCACTTTCATAGCAAAATGCCGATAACAATGGCCAACAATGAACTTCCAAATGGGAGATGATTACATACTTAAGAATTCAATTTGAAACAAAAGAGTTGCACCAAATTGATTTGTAGAGTAAACAAAGCCTATTAGATAATCAAGTTTCTACATAACAAAACAACCATAATTAAGATCATTATCACTGGGCATACTTCTAACAAAATGAAATAAACCAATGCTTCTCAAAACCCATAATCACTAATGCTCATATCAATATTCATCTTTTGTGCTTCCTTGAGCATACATTTTTAAATTTCCATAAAGTTTGTATGTCTTTAACATCAATTTCGATTAAATAAAATTTTGGTATTTAATGTAAGTTTGGGCATAACGACTAGACTTTATCCAACGCAATCAATGAATCATAATAAGAGAATTAATTATACCAATGCCTACGATCCTTTGATATTCATCATCAACAATGGACACAATCTCAATACCTATAATAGGTCTAGGGACAAATTTAGTAGATCTCTTTGATGAGATTGAAAAGAAGATTGAAAAAAACAAGATACTAATCATAAGTTCATGAAAAAAAATCAAATCATATGCATTTGAAGACTACAATAATATCAATGCTTCTTAAATTTTATATTTATGAGCACATTACATAGTAAAAAGCCTTGTATATTCTTAGAACTCCCCATAAACAATTGTTCATGATTCAAGCACCCCATTATCTTACCACCACCTTTAATTTCCATTGTTAATGTTCACACCAAATCATGCTTATAATTGTTATATTTGATAAATAAATCAGTGTAAATATCTTTAGATATGTGTGTGTATATATATGATTTGCAAATAATCAAGTAAATAACTCGCCAAGACTTAGTAAAAAGTTATACAAAATCTATAGATTCTCCAATATGATATCCCATAACAATTTAAAATGAGCTCATGACTTAACAAATAAATAATGTTTAAACATAACCATACTAAAAACTAATCCTATCAAAATGCAATTTCTAAACACTAGCGGCTTAACAACTCGCTTAGAATTTTAACTCAAACAATTAAATTATTAATGTATGAGTGATTAACAACCTAAAGTTTTAACTACATCCAAATTCTTTTCGCAAATATTATATTTCTATGAGACACTATAAATTTTAATTAGGGATAATCACACACAAACTACCAGAAACATTGACATTTACAAATTAGCCGCCCAAATGATTTTTTTGAACTACCGAACCGATTTATTTTCGCATGCCATAATCAAATTATCGAGAATTTGATAAAAAAAAGAGAAATATGGATTAAGGTTTTACCATGAATTTTGATAGTTTAAGTGAGAATTTGAAGAATGGATGAAAAAAGACAATTGATTTGTAAATAGCAAGTTTCGGTTGGTTTGTACACAATTGCCCCATTTAATTAACCTTCCACTTTTAATCATTTTATTAAAATATGATTTTATAAATGAATGCACCAACATTTTAAAAACAATCGAACATTATAAAACAAAACCATAATTGAAATGATTTTTTTATAATCCAAGAACAAAATCAATACTAATATCATTCCAAAATTTACATGGACTGACAAATAATATAAATTTCTCAACATTATGCCTTCCCTTTAATTAGTTGGCAATACTTACCTTCTGCAATCATAAACTCATCTTTATCATGTCCAAAATTTCCTACAATACCACCCACATAGAACTTCTAAGAAAAAAAAAATCCCTCAAAGGTGGGACATGGATGCAAAAGCCGAGCTTCTCTTAAAGTGACATTTTTTACCATAATATCTTTATCAAGCGATAGACAAACCGCTAGTTAACTAGAGATAATTGTTATTGAAATCTTTTCAATTAACAATCTTCTTAATGAACTAAAAAAAAATAAATGGAAACAATGTGAATAAGAAATCTAAGGGCTGACCTAAACGACTTCCATAATTAAATCAAACCACATGAGACATTTAAAACACTGGATGACAGACCGTTCACAATAGGATTGATTATGCACTCATAATGCTCACCTCAATATCCACTTTATATGCTTCTCACGAATATATATGATGTGGGGCGGGGAAGTGGTGTAGGGCCGATCGTCCCTCTCTCTCGTGCATCGGTTGTCATCCACTCCTAATATCAACAAGGATATTTTCGTCTTATAGCTCTTAGGTTCAGGTCTTTAGTTGATTATAAATATGTGATCGTTTCTTGTATTAGGGGTCTTTTGTTCATTTAAATTTTATGAGGGCATGTGCTCACTTATCGGTTCCCAAATGGGGTCGAGTCTGTACTCACGGCGTCGGGCGGTGACAACTGTATCCCTCCATTGTTGATGGTGACATCCTGAGACTCCATTCGTCAATCCTTTGGGTGGTGATTTTTATATCCAGATCGTTGCGAGAGTAGGGAATTCTTGTGTCTTTTATTTTATCAGTATATCTCGTCTTTGTTCTAATCGCTTTTTGTCCTGTCTCAGATTGTTTTCTTAGATGTTCTTGTTGAATCTTCTCCAAACACCTTCTCCGATATCATTTGGCATTAGAGCTACCATAGCCCTAGGGTTACAAAAATCCTCTCAAACCTAAACCCAACAAACCATAGCCAAATCTTCACATAACCCTAATTCCCCCTACAGATTTTCAAAATTAACAACCAGAAATTTTCTTTTTGCACCCTAAATTTGCCCCATGCACCTTCTTTTACCTCTCAAACCTAAACCCACCAAACTATTGCCAAATCTTGACCCTACCCTAATTCCTCCTGTTTCAAAATCTGCAACCCTAAATATTTTTTCAGCACCATAAATCGGTCTCATACACCTTCTTTCACCCCCCAAACCTAAACCCACTAAACCGTAGTTAAATTTTGACCTAACCATAATTTTCCCTTACTGATTTTCAAAATCAACAACCCTAAATATTTCTTCTAGCAATGACAATGAGGAAACAAGTGTCTGAAGTAGAAATCCCTCTCATTCCGAGAGATTAGACTAGCTTCGCCACTTTCAACATGGCCGACCTTGATGTCACATCATAAAGAGTTAGAAGCTTCGTCAGATGAGGTCGAAGATCTACCAACCCCCGTAGATTAATGTGGGATAGGGAAAGGACCCTAAACCAGTTTGTTCCAAGTGGGAAGGTACAGTTGGCTTTCTCTCTAGGACTAGGGTTATCACCAACTCCTATTAGCAGCAAGAATATTTTTGTTTGTTTGTTTTTATTAGGATTATATTATTTGTTGATTATAGCCATGTGTTCGTTTATCGTATTAGAGGTCTTTTGGTCATTTGACATTTGTGAGGGCATGTGCCCTCTTTTCTGTTCCCAGAGGGGGATGAGTTTGTATCCACGTCGTTGGGTGATGGCAGTTATATCCCTTCGTTGTTGGTGATGACATCCCGGATCACTTTCCTTGATCAACTATTTAATGGTGATTTTTGTATCCCGATTGCTTGTGAGAAGAAAACTCTTGTATCTTGTATCTTTTATTTGATTAGTGCATCTCGTCTTTTTTTGATTTTTTTTTTGCTATCTAGGATTACTTTCTTTGACTGTTCTTGCTCAATATTCCCCCCATTATCAATATATTTTTTAGTTTCATAAAAGTACCTACAAGAGAAAAGATGGCTCTACAAGATACTCCGGCCAATGCAATGTTAAAGTAATTTTATCATGATTTAAACAATTAAAGTTCCAGCAGTAGTAGTTAGCAATTTTTTTCCATCATTAGAGAAGTACGAAAAAAAATAACAGATCATTAAGCTCATATAAAAGAAAAATTATCGATCTGACAGGGATTGAATTGGCAATTCAAACCAAACCTTGACTACGCTGCCATTTTTCTGAATTTTGCAATAAATAACCCACTTGTTTGGGATGTTTTAGGATCAAATCGCACGGTTTGAGGAATTCCTCCACTCCTACAGCGCCACATCTTAGCAGAATCAACCTTCATTAGCTCTACACAAGAAAATCGTGTAACAATAAGCTAAAGTTAAACTCTATGAAATCCTACGCAGGCACAAAAAATATATATATATATGCTTGTAACATCCTACTGTATGTAGAAATCCAAACTTCTTGAAGCTACAGGTAAGAATACACCGTTTGGTATGCTAAAAACGGCAACACAATGAGTTTTTCGGATTTTGAGAACCATAAGCATATAAATGAGGTTGAAATCTACAAGTGCCTATTTGTCAAATTAAGAATCTATTTGGGATTACTTTTGTTTTTATTTTTTATTATATTTTTAAGAAATATGTTATTTGGTGTATTTTTAAGTACTATTTAAAAACAAATGAAATTATTTTTAAAAACACTCGAAACAAATTTGAGATGTTTTGAATGTTTTTAAGTCTAAATATCACAATCACTTGCCACCAGCACCATCGCAACCTCTATTGTTACCATTGCTGCCCTCAACCACCACAGCTTTCATCACCGCATTATGCACCGGTGCTTCGGTACTAGTGACCACCACCACCCCCACAAAACCACAAAAATCAAGCAATTTAAAATTCAATATAAACAAAAAAAAAAACAACATACTTTTACAATATCAAACATTTTATTTCAATTCAAAATATTAATAAGAAAAATTAAATTTTAAAATAAAAAATAAAAACAAAAAATTAAAGGCTATCCCAAAAGTCACCTAAGTGTTTGAAACTATTTGATCCTAGCTCTGAAAACGAATCACATTAAAGTTTACATAAATGAATTACATTAAACTAATATTATTATAGTAAAATTATAAAAATTAAATTCAAGATAATTTAATTTAAAAAATTTGCATCTGAATATTAAAACTCACTGACACAGGGCTCATGGGAAGATCGATCGGTCCTCAAGGGAGGGGGCCTGCCGCCCCCTCCTTCCTTTACCTCGTTCCCTTTTTTTCCTTCCTTTCCCCTTTCCTTTTCTCCATCCGCCTTGCTTCCTCACCTTTCCTTTCTCTCCCCCTCAACATTTC
>NEWO01000256.1:116356-175269 GCA_003013225.1 Phalaenopsis aphrodite | reverse complement strand
TGTTGTCAACCCACCTCCTAGCCCTATAGTAGGCCGCTGCCACTCCTGCCCTCTACCCAACACTCGTCGGCTGCTTCCCAGCCAGTTAGACAACCTCAGACTCCTCCTTGCACCCTTGCAGACCGCTACCCAGCTTCCTCCTACATCCCGCAGGTCGTTGTCCTCTACTTTCCTGCTGTTGTCAACCCACCTCTCGACCGTACAGCAGGTCGCCTCTACTCCTACCCTCTACCCAACAACCGGTGCTAGACCAACTCAGACTCCTCCCTGCACCCGTGCAGACCGCTGCCTAGCTTCCTTCTTCAACAAGCTGTCATCTTCTTCCTAGCAAGTCGCAGCCCCTCCGCCCAACTCTAGTAGGCCTCAATCTTCTTCCCCGTCGGATTCCAGTCGTCGATAACGCTCTCTACCTCCAGCTGCAATTCGACACCTTCCATCCTTGCTGATTTGTTTCTCATCCCTTCCACAGTAGCGAGACACCTCTCCACCACCGCCTGGCCCCCCTCAAGCTTGTTGTGTCTTCTTTTGTCGAATCTTTATTTATAATCTTTTGTTTTACATTTTGGATTTATGTATGATCTGTCTTTCTTTTGAGTCTTTGTTGTAATATTATTTAAGTCCTTAATAAAATTTTGTTGTGTGTTGTGGTTTGGGTTAACTCTGGTATCATTTGATATAAGAGCTAGCCCAACTATACCCCATCCTAGGGTTTCTAGAAACCACCCCTAGCCCATCCACCATACCAAATTTTTTTTCTTTCTTTTTTTATTCTTCTTTATTTGTTACTTCTTATCTTTCTTTCTGAAATCCCAAACAGTCAAAACATGCCACCAAAAAGAAATATGTCTGAGCCTACTCGGGAAGAAATACGATGAGAGCTCCTTTGCCTCTAACAGATGCTTATGAATATTGAAAATAAAATCAAGCGGGAGGATACACTTGACCGTGAAGTGGAACGTCTAAGGGAAGAACGAGAAAATATGAAGCTTAATGCCTAGTTTTCCCCACAGAATCCTCCAAAATTGACTCAAGAACTTTACATCCCTGTCAGAGGTGAAAGTCCTAGGCATCCCGTGCAGCTTCATAATCTCCTTGAAGTACAAGTCGGCGACATGTGATGCATCCAGTCCTCGGTGGCAGGGTATGAAATGTGTCATCTTCAAGAATTGATCCCCCACAACCATGATCGAATCATTGTTTTGTTGTGTCCTCAAAAGACCCACCACAAAATTCATACTACCATTCACCCACGATGCCTCTGGTACTGGTAATGGGGTATAAAGTTGTATTGTCCCCTGTTTTTTACTACATGGCAAATCCAACATTGCCCAACATCTGCTCCACATCTCTCACTAGTCGGGGCCAAAATAAGGGTTCTCTCCCAAGTATGAGAGTCTTGTACCTGCCAAAATGCCATGTTTAAGTCCTCCACTATGACTTTCCTGAACAATGGACTCCCTCAGCGAACATCTAGAAATGCACAATTTACTCTACTTGAACAAGTAACCCTCGGCTCTGTAATAATATTCGGTAGGCTTCTCCTGACACTGCTCCCAGAATTTCCCGAAATCCTCATATGTCTTGTATGGCTCTTTTACTACCTCAAAGCCCATGACTCCAGCCTGTATCGTTGTGATCAGAGAGTGATGACGGCTCAATGCATCTGCTACACGATTCTGACTCGACCCAAGTTTTGTGTTTAAGCACGAACTGGAGCTACATTAAAAACTCCACCCAAGTTTTGTGTTAGCCTTTCAATTTACTATGGTTGTTTAAGAATTCAAGGCCTCGTGGTTTGTGAACAACTTTAACTCGCCCATCAATTAGTAATGGCTTCAATGCTCAAGAGATCTCATAGGAGGCATCACACTCTACATCGAACTAATTAAAATCTAGTAAGCCAAGAGTTGTGCCTAGGTCACATTCTCCTTCAGTGCGTCAAAGCTATTCTACTTTTCATCTATCCCTAGAATTTCTCTCCCTTCAAATGCTCGGCCAAGGTAGCAGAGATGATATTAAAGCTCCTGATGAATTTCCTGCAAAATGATGCTACTCCCAGAAACCATGACAAATCGGTGAAACACTGTGGTGCAGTCCAGCTCACAATGACCTTGACTTTGTATGGTCCATCTGAATGCTTGTACTAGACCCGATATAACCCAAAAAACACATCTGGGTTGTCATAAAATGAAATTTCTTTGGATGGGCATATAACTTTTTTGCTCTTAACATCTCGAATACTGCTTTCAAGTGTTGTAAGTGCTCCTCGGATCGATTGTATATCAGAATATCATCAAAGTACACCACAAATTTCCCAATGTGTACCCGAAACATCTAATTCAACAACTTTATAAAAGTGTTGGTCGGGTTTGACAATTCGAAGGGCATAAAGATCCACTTGTATAAGTCATCCCGTGTCTTGAAAGAAATCTTCCACTAGTCCCCTGGTCTCATTCAAATTAGGTGGTACTCACTCCGGCTCTGACTGCAGAACTCTTCGTTTGACTAACATCCCTCCCTCCGATCTATCCTTTGATTCCAATCCCTCCACTTCCTCGACGACATCCTGATCTGTAAATGAAACAACTCAATGTGTGAGGCTATGTGTCCACAGCTATGGCATCTGAAACACCTCCCGGCAGGCACTATATTGGGCGAGCTACCTTTTTCTGGCTTCTTTCCACTCAGATTTGTTTTATCACTCCACGATTTTGTCTTGCCAACTCCTCAAGAGGTACTATTATCGGTCTTTGTAGTTGTACGTGACTACCTGACTGAAGACTGAATGAAGATTGTTGTCTGCTCTGTTTCTGTTATTTTTTCCACCTTCAATGCTAAGGTTTGTACACCCACAGTGACTAATATGGTTGTAAGTGCACAATAATGCTAATAGAGGGCTTTAGGACCACCAAGCAATAGGCCATGATGTGTTCCTCTGACTCGACCAACTCACACTTCATTTGCAAATGATCAAAATGTATCTTGAATTCCTCCACTGATAGGTCTTCCGCTGCAGGTGGTGATGGCCTCAAAAACATATCTTTCCTCATCTTTCGCTAGGGGTGTAAACGAACCGAACACGAACGAACAGAGCTTGTGTTCGTGTTCGGTTCGTTTGAAATTTAGTTTGTTTGAAATAAGCTCGTGTTTGAAATTGTTCGTGAAGTCACTGTTCGTGTTCGTTTCTTAACGAACGAGTCGAACACGAGTCGAACACGAGCTGTTCGCGAACAATAAGCCAGTTTGACATCCTTAATATTAATATATATAAATTAATTATATAACTTATATTGTATAAATATAATATATATATATATATATATATATATATATATATATATATATCAATATATTACTAATATAGTATATTAATATACTATTATTATTATTTTACTATATATTATAATTTATAAAATTTAATTTTTTGAATATCATAAATTTTTTATATATAATTATTTTAAATTATTTTATATTTCGAACAATAACGATTCGAACACGAACGAACGCATCACTGTTCGTGTTTGGTTCATTTAACTAACCGAACGAAAAAAATTGTTCATGTTCGTCTCGTCTACATATCGAACAAATCGAACACAAACTCATTGACGAACCGAACACGAACTGTTCGCGAACAACGAGCTTTTTTGACAGCCCTATCTTTCGCCACTTGGTAATCATATCAATGTCTTCTCTCTTCCTCTGCCTTTGCAAGTTTTCCCACCACAATGACGGATTTTTCTTCAATTTGATGGTTGTTAATTTCACCTGTCATCCTCTAACACTTCTTCATATTCGAAGATTTTCTCAACAGATTACAACGGTCAATAAAGTCATCTGTAACCATACCTCCATTGAATTATGGTAGATCCATCTTGAAGTTGAAATCCCTATGTCCTCCACATGTAGGCTCCTCTCTCGGCATCCTTTAATACTGATTCAGCCATGCGCCTTGCTTCAAGATGGATCTACCACGTGTAGGTTGGCGGCTGGACCAGGAAGAAGAGCAAGGTTGACTGGCAGCTGAAACAAAAAGGGGAGAAGAGGATGGCCAACGGCTAGAATAAAAAAAAGAGGAGTGGAAGGAATCGATGAGATAACCACCATCTTAGAGCAGAATACAGGTGGAGCACCACTTGTCCTCGGATACAGCCCTAGCAAGTGGAGAAGCCTAGAGGTAGATATCTGGAAAAATAAAAAACAGAAGAACTAAACCCTAACTGTAGAGTGAATGTAACAGATAGTGAAACCAAAACAAGAATAGATTTTTCAGATAATATGGCCTAAAAACAATTGATAGGTTCATATGGTTATCACAATATTGCAAAGATGAACTCAACCAAGGTTATGTTCTTTAAATGGCTTTCAGACCAAATGATGCAGAACCCACTGTAGAGTGAATAGAGCCTCAATAAAGTTTATGCTTCCATAGTGAACTAAAACTTCATACTAAAAAAATAAAAAGAAAGTCATCATACCAGCTTTGGGATTTCTGGAAAGGAATTGCTCAACCACAGCCTCATTCTGTGAAACTGTTAAGCTAAGAAAAAAACATGAAATGAAAATCAGCAACCCCTTGAATATTTCTCCAACAAACCATACTATACAGAACTTCAAAACGTTTTAAGTGGGAAAAATATAACATGGAATGACAGAATACATACATTGCAGATAGCATATAGAACTGCAATATAAATATGCAATGCCCCGGATTATAGGAACGATACCTACCTACATGTGCTATATACGAGTGAGCCTCCAACTTTTAATAATCTGAAGCCATTTGTCAGCAGTGCCAGCTGCAAATGACGAAGTATTATTGTGCAGTATAAATGATGAATTTCATTTCAGTCATTCAGCCAAGCTTTCAAAAAAGATGCATTGATGCGCAAAGCCATTAAGCGACAACAACTCACTGTTGACCTATCAAAAAAGTAAAATAAAATCATGTACCCAACAGCCCATGCGCGCGCTTCCCCCTCTTGCCCCATACTCAAGCCCCGGCTAAAAGTGTGAGGAACAAGACACTTTTTTTTTTTGAAAGAAAAAAACAAAATAGAATAGAAGTAAAAACCCATGGCCCTTACAATTTTCCTCACGCGCTCTCTCTCTGCTCCTTGGTTTACAAATAGTCGTAGCCCCGCCACTGCCAGGAGCGTATTTTCTGTACGGACTCCTGACGTAGCTTTACGTGTGGCGGAGGTTATTCCTGAGTTATTTTCCGGTTATTTTCAATAATCCCGAAATAACCCAAATATAACCCGCATTATTTCTGGGTTATTTCGAGATTATTGAAAATAACCCAGAAATAACCTGAAAATAACTCAGGAATAACCTCCGCGGCACGTAGAGCTACGTCAGGAATCCGCACAGAAAAATTAGGCAATTGCCAGTGGGCCACAACTTGGGCACTCACCAGCACCTGCAGCCACAACACCATGCTGGTGTTGCCCTGTTGCATGCCCCACTTTGCCTCTGCTCACTCTTGCCAATACCCACAACAAATTGTGTGTCCCGCAAGTTATAGCCAAAAACACCACATCACTGTAATCCCTACTATTTTCCTCCTTGACAACAGTAAAAACTAATTTTCCACTTCCCAATCAACGTGGTTTTCTCGTGTTCTTATCTTCTTACAACTCCGCAATATTCCCAACATGTATATCAATCCTCTTGCACATTCTAAAAACCCAAGAGTATAATTTGATATCAATGCAAATTTTCAACCATAATCCTAGAACTATTTATAGATCTAATTTTTTACTCATACCCATAAATCTACTTCACATTTCTATCACCACCAAAAACCATACATACATCCTCAACCTAAAACTAAACTTTCAGCCAACCCTAGATCCAAAATCAACTCCAAAATAATGTTTACAAACTTACAATGGATAATACGTTGTGAGAAATCCTATGACTACAATATAGACTTACTAATTTTGAAAAAAGACAACACATTGAGGTGACACAAAGTCATAATGGTAATCACCCAAATAAAGACTACAAGAAGAACCCTGATACCGGAGTTAACCAAAACCATAATAAGTAAGCAAATATTATTATCAAAAGGCTAATAAGCAGTTACGACTCACACACTGAAAGGAAAATGCAACAACAAAAACAACTAAATTGTATCCTAAGGGTGGTGGAGGTCGATAAAGTAGGCTGAAATGAGTAGGTTGGGGTGTTCAGCAAATTCAGCAGGTAAGGTTTCTAGAAGGTGGATGAGTTGCGGTAAGGCCTGTTGGGGGATGAGATAGCAACAAAGTAGCACGGGGGACGGATTTGGACGGTTGGAGCAATGAGGGCAGTACGGGGAACAATTGGGACAACAGCTAGGTAGTGGAGGGTTGTAAGGGTGGCTAGAATGGTCGCGGCGGTGAGGAATACAAATTCAGGAAGGTGGCAGCACGTGGTAAGGGGTAGGACGTAGGTTCTAGAGGCGGTGGCTAGTCGAAAGCAAAGGCACGGTGGCGGGGAGGGCAGGAAAAGGCAAAGACAACACTCCTTGTTGTCCTAGATGGCTTCAACAAACAAAAAAGCAGCCGGCGGCGGCCTGAACTTAGAAAATGGCAGAAAGAAACAACAAGAAAGTTGTTCCTAGCGGCTACAACAGGGATGGAGCAGTCAGGAGTGATGTCAAAATATACGAAAGGGGATAGGGGACAAGCACCACCTCGAGAGAGAGATAATGTCGGAGCACCACCCAATCCCACAAATACAACCCCCGAAGGGAGAAGAACGGATTTCGGCAGCTGTCCTAAACAAAACACACGAAAAACTAAAAGCCTCAAACAAATGAATCACATAAAAAAAGCCCAAGATACTTAGGATTGGACCCCCCCTGTGGATAGAAGGCGCCAAACCACTGTGAGAAAGCAGATGGTCAACCCTTTAGGGTTTGGTTCGATCTAGACGAGAGAAATCATGGGATCGGCTCCTGCGGCTTTTTACGCCAGCATTAACGTAACACTACTGTAGCTAGAATCGCAAAATTGCTCTTGTATTAATGTAGCACTACTGGAGTCATGGAGAGAAGCGTTCGTGTCAAAACTCTTCGACCAAGAAACCTGGAGTGATGAAAGCGAAGGTCGTGTCAAATTTGGCATTGAGTACAGAAGAAGGGAGAGTAATTTTAAGGTGAAGTTTGGTTTACTAGATTTGATGAGCATATAAATCTAGAGGAGTTTATTGAGTGACTCAAAACTGTGAAACTAATCATTGAGTACAAAGAAATTCCACCAAACATAAAGGTTAAATTGACTATTACACGAAGCGCCTACGCTAGAGTGAAAAAAAAAAACTTAATGAATTAGTTCAAAATGAAAAAAAAAGGTGCAGTATGAGTCTCTCATAGCACCCCAAAAATAGGATATCTTTTCAAAACTTGAACATTTATAACTGGAGTTATAATAGAGAAGTATACCGCTGAGTTTAAAAAACTCATGTTAAAATGTGAGTTAATAAAACTAGAAAAAAAAAACACCATATATTGATGAATTGAGACATTTTATAAGCAATGTAGTTCAATTACAACCTTACTAGACCTTTCAGGATAAACAGGCCTCAGCCCAATAAATAGAGAAGTAGCACGATAGCATCAAATCAACTTAATCCTAAAATAAGGTTCAATCATAGGGTCCGACAGTAAAAGTACATCAATCAGAGAGCCAAAACCTTCCCCATGTGAGGAAAAGTCAGTGTGGGAAAAAGAAAAGATTGATCAGACTAGTATTCCCGAGATTTTTCCAACCAAGAAGTGTTTCAAATGCCATGAATATGAACACAGTGGTAGAGAAAAGGGGGAAGAAGCCGCGGGCTGAATTCGTGTGAAGGAGGAAGCTGAGCTTTTCCGCAGAGAAGAAGAAGGCAGCGTAGAGAAAACTAATGCGGGAGGAAGTTGAGCCAGCGCAGAGGATTGAAGCCATGTGCGACAAAGAAAAAAGGGACGCCTACAGGAAGTTAGGGATAAAGAGGAAAGTTTCATAAAGTTAAGAGTTAATAAATTTTGGTCCTTGATGTTTGTGCCTTCCCAATAATGTCACATTGTTATGTTTCCTGCTGTTTTCCTCCTGGACAGCAGCCATAACTGATTTTCCCCTTCCAATGCGTGTCATTTTCTCAGTCTACTCTTCTTACAATTCTACAACTTTCCCAACACATGTATCGATCATTTACATCTAGGAATCCTATAATGGTGTTAATGACATTAATGAATATTAGAAATGACATACAAGTCACCACAAATAGAAACAACAAAAATTGAAGAATAAAGTGAACACAAAATTATTCATACAGAGGACTTAACAATAATCATGAATGCTCGCCTATGAGCACAGAATTTCCCTGTTGCAAACTTAGAACACTCTAAAGCTCAAAACTCTCAAGAGCATACTCGATGAAAAAAGCTTGGAAGTTCCTATAGACAAGAAAGGGATGATCCCCAATTGGACCCACTTAAAGGTGAAGTCAAATATAAATCACTTGCAATGTTTTAAACACTTGACAAAATATTAAAGCCCCAAATAATTGCAAGTAAATCCGCAAATTAACGCATGCAAGAGGACATAATATAACCACAGAACCTATTGTTTACTAAAATTAACTTATAACTTATCCTTTTAGACAAATGTCCACCTCAAAGTCACAGTCATCTTGAATAACGCAAACCAACAAAAAACCTTCAATCAAATTATGTCGACTATTTCATTTGATTAAGTAAATTGGAGTTAATCAAGATAGCCTTAATCAAAAGTTCTTTCGTCAGTAAAAGGGCTAATTAAATATAATGTCTTCTGCCTAATTAAGATAATTGAACTAGAACTTAAAATCTCTCAAATAAGAAGAAAATTTATGAGTATTATTTTGTGTATACTCTAATCTACATTTTGAAAATTTTGCGCTTACATGTGTGTGTGTGTGTGTGTGTGTGTGTGTGTCGAACTAAATCACAAAATAATCCCATGATTATTCGCGGCCAATTTAATATCAAAGTATTCTAATTTCCCTATTTGGTTTCTCGACTACATCAATTTATTCAAAATAACCTCTCAAGAAATACTAATACAAAATTAATCCCAATTAGTCTCCCAAATTTATAAAATTATACCAAATTAAGTCTCTAAGAGATCATTCTTTATCAATTTCGTATAATCGCGAGACTAAATTTGAGAAATATGATACTATGATTATTAAATTGATCATGTCAAAATGTCACATTGAACTTATTAGACCTCTAAGGCATGCACAGTTCCTCATAACAAACAAATCCAACTTAGAATTTGAGAGAACAATACTTGAAGAGTTGTCAAATTTTGTGTTCGTTTTGCATCAAGTACCCTGCGTTGGAAAGTAGGCCATCCCCAGTACTCAAACTTTTGTATGTGCTTAACTGATCCATCATGTGTGCATTCTGCGTCCACAAGCACCTAAAAGTTTCAAATATGAATGTTTAGCAATGACTTCTGTATTATCTGACAGGAAAGATTTAGATTGAAAAAGAAAACAAGGCTCTAAAAGTAGTATCAAAACGCAAGTAGCTATAACACTCAATAAGCATCTGAATATGCAAACATTTGATATTAATTGATGATAATTATGCAAGTAGCCAGCAAAAGTAGTTCAAGACTTCTAACTGATTGGCCTGACAGAATTTAGAATTGCAACATATCCATCCAAACTCATAATTGTTACATTTAAATTTATTTAACTTATTCGACTAAAAGAAGCAAAATATGAAAGCAAATTTTCATTTCAACAAGAGGTATTTGTTCATTCTAATAGATTTACGATGCTTAAATCAAGTGCATCTAAGTCTATTAATAGCCCAATCTTCTAACATTATTGATTGATGATTTATTTCACATCTAGAAAAACTATATATAACAAATGCATTATATGTTTCACTAATCCTAAACATCATATCAACAAATTTCTTTTACATTCTAACTCTATCAATCCCATCTTATTACATAGACAAATAAAGCACAATTTAGTTTTCAAGAATGAAGATATACAATAACCAAATACTATTAACTCGTAACGCTTAAAAAAAATAAAGCAAAATCAAGACCAAAATTTAATAGTGGCATATCATTTATTACATATAACATGGCTAAAAAATTAAAACAAAGAGAAATATGTTAAAGATTCCAATTATTAAGAAAAAATAGGATGATACTTTAGCTAGAAGTCTAGGCTGCAAGCATGCTATAGTACATTAACTTAGAACCCTATATTGCAAAAGCATATAGGGGCATCACTTCCATTGATCAAAGTCCCAAATCTATAATATTTTGTTGACCATGGTTCAAACTAGAAGCTAAACTCATATGCTTAGCTGCCACGACTTAGCTCAGGGTTTGGAATTAACCAAGGCTGATACAGACGATCGGATGGTAAAATTTTTATGTTCATTTTCTATAACCAGTTATTAACAAATGAAAGAGCCGCTAAAGAATTTAAATTAATGCAATAGAATTAAATTTATCGCATTACAGGTTGTCCGCATTTTCTATAAACATTTAACTTCTATCGTTTATTTTTTAATCAATTAAATTAATCTGAAAAGTTAGTTTAAAATAACAGTGAGCTAAACAAAGCTAATGAATACTCATACTCATAAACTATAATAATATAAAAAAAGAAAACAATATGCATGTCAGTTAAGCTTTTAATAAATCGTAAAACCTTTGATAATTTATGAATATGATCACTAAGGGTCCATTTGGGGCAGCTAATAAGTGCAGCAGCGTTTCTGAAAACGCCGCCCATTTTTTAAAACGCTGTGTCAACCCCTGCGGTCGACCCGCAGACCGCGTTCAGGATAAGTTATTTATCTTGAAACGCACAAACTACCCTAAACAGACCCTAAGTGTTTTACCATAATGATAGCATATATATATATATCATTTATATATCTATACAACTGTTACAGGAACACCGTCTAAAAATTGTATCAATTAAAGTACCTTAATATCAATATTTTTTTTCATTTACGTGCATGAGTACCATAGCATCTCCCACTAACACCATCAAGAATCGACTATATCATAGTCAGTCATGCACATACAAGCAATAAATATAGACATATCATTTATGTGTTCATCACATTCAAAATAGTTGAGAAGAATCAAAATATTACCTTAGATTAAAAGTATTAGTACTCACCTAGATGTTGATTAATTTATTATTTGATTTGTTTTGACGTCGACTATTCCAAAATTGAAAATCTAAAATAAACATAATATTTATATTATAAAACTTTAATTAATAATTATTTTAATTACCTGTTAAATTTACATTATTTAAGTATTAATTCCTGTTATTATGTAATTTTGATTATTATTATTATTATTATTATTAATTTTCTTTTCTACAATATACATATTTTACTTAAATAAATAGAATCTTAAACATGCCTTATATTCCTCAATCGAGAGCCCTAACCATGTGACAACTTCATCTTCCTCCACCATGCACATGGTTCCACCACCTTCCTACACGCACGACAGCCTATTCCTTCTGTCTTCCTTCGATCAGCCGCACAACCCAACGCCGCCACCTCTGCATGGAAGCACAGCACGACGTCGCTGCCTCCTCAACTAGGGCTCAACTAGACCCAACATAGTGACTCTTGCCACACACTCGAGTCTTCACTCCTTCAGCTTCTTCCCCTTCGGTTTCCTCTTTTCCTCACGTCTTCCTTCACCACAAACAAGCTGCTCGGCTCTACAGGTAAGTTGTTTGATAATTTATAGAGTGAGTTGCACCTCCTTGGCTTCCCGACCATCTCGCTTCATGTCCCCCTCCACGGTTGCCCGATTTGTTGCTTCTTCTCCCCCTCTTCAGCTCTCTCTGGAAGATTAAATGAGGCATCATATTAGCTAGTAAGATTAAAGAATTAATTTGACTTAAAATACTTCAGGAACAACATCAGGTAATTGTCAAGTTCCACATAATCTTATGTTGTAACAAATAAAGTTGTTATCATATAACACATAATCCTGACCATCAAAATCAAACAGATTGTGCGGATGTAGATCAGCAGTTCGCTAAATAAAATAAAAAAAATGAAAATAGAGGTTATTGTATTTGCATATTTCAAGAGCAGATCAAACTGTTAATACCTTGACCAGAGAATTGACAAAACCCCTGTTGAAAAAGTGATTGACGAGCTTGGCTTCTATGGTATTTACAAAAAGCATGGGGGGTTGTTGGATTCCAACTTTTGTCGCCTTATAAAAATGGAAAAGGTAAAAGCTAATTAATTTCAAACATGGAGTTTTCTCTGTATAGAAATTGAGCACGCAAAAATATGTTGGTTTGGTGAAGTCCAGCCCATAGACAGGCACAATAAAGGACAGCAAACGAATCTTCCTTTAATTGCAATACTAGCTGGTGATGCTTGCCTGGACGGCAATTCCAACCTTTTCCCCCACATGGCAAGTTGCAGTTGGGCTGAAATGGAAGGCAGTTCGCATGGGACAATGTGGGCTCTAATATCAATAGATTTTACAATAAATATTTAGAAGTTCTTCAATTAAATCTGCTGTAGTATTTCAATTTTCCATTCTGGCTAAGATGAGCTAATTTCTTCTTTAATTTCCACCTTCATAACTTTATTTACAGGGCCAAGTTGCAGCCAACGTAATCAAGCAAGTACTCCACTTTTTTTCTCTCCTTTTCTACATCTCATTGCCAAAAAGATTCGTTCACATAAAGAGTTATAAATCTTAAAGAGCAACAAGTATTTTACAGTTTTTTAAGAACAAATGTACTCTTTTGAATGTAAATTTGAATGTTTATGGCCATATTCTAAATTTCAATTAAGCTAAGTAGTAGGTGTGTCATAAATTCTTCTCTTGAAGGATTGTGCATTTTACTAGCAGCTGACAAATTTTTAATGAAATGACTTTCCCACTTTAAAATAAGTTTCCCATACATAAATGGTAAATAACTAAGATTCATTTAAAATATTGAATGCGAATATGTTGGCTTAGACACACACAACTGCTTTGTAAATTAAGCTGGTATTAAATAAAAAACTAATATTCCCTGTTGAGGCCAGTTAGCAGGCGAAGACAAAATTTAAGTCACTAGAATTGTTCAAAACATATTTAAATTTCAAGGCCAACTACCTAGCAAAGCTGGACTAAGTTCATGGAAAAACTGCTAAGTGTGAAACATTTTTAAATGGTCAGGATGTGAATGAAAAAGAGGAGAGAAACAAAAGCAAACTAATTGCAGGTTGAATACTTGAAATTGGATTGGAAAAGTCAAGAATGGATTAGCTTAAGATGGGAGATGTATGGAAACATGAGTCTACATAACAAAAAAAAAAAAGCAAATTTGTTATTTTAGGTTCCTTTACAAAATTAATGCCTAGGTAACTGATTAACGTATTCTGAGTCATTGCTACATTTGCTGTACTATTTTATGCATGTCAAATCTTAATGTATTTTCTTAAACTCGACAGTTTACCTAGCTTCCTTAAAAGTGTACAAAAACATGCCATTAGGCATTAACAAAAAGTTAAGTTTACCCTGGCTTCCATGTGTAAAGTACCAGTTGTAATGACATATGTACAGCCCATGAAAACAGCTTTAGATGTATATAGAAAAGATAGAAACAAGATAACACTGCATGGAAACAAGGATAGTATTGGAGCAATCATCAAACATGAGACAAGGAACCTTGTAGTGGCCATTTGGACAACTTCAATATTGAGACAGCACACATGTGGACATTCAACCTTCCCTCCAGCACATCATTAGACCATGGATGATAGAGGGCAAATACAGTATTATAGAGGGGGACAATGTGAGTGCCGTAAAATTCCATAGAGTCTATTTATGGAAGAACGTGGCAAGCCTGATAACACCATTCTAGGTTCCAAGAAGGTGTTTAGAGAAGGGATTTTTTTTTTTGCGGGAAAAGGGTTGTGTGTGTGTGTGTGTGTGTGTGTGTGTGTGTGTGTGTGTGTTGTGGGGGGGGGGGGGGGGGGGGGTGTTGTATTGAAAACAATGGCCGAACAACAAAACGGCGAGCTGCCTAACTCAAGGGGTTCCACCACCAATTCCTGAGTAAGATACAGACACACCAATTGCAAAATGAAATGATGCAGCACTCTGAGAGCATAAAATAGATAACCATGTCTCCAAAATACTCAAACTCAACACTAAGTCTCGAAAACAGCCAAATGCATGCATAAATAGTCTCATCCCTGAAAGAAACCATAATTAGAACTAAAAAATAAGAAAAAAATAGATAATGAAAACAAATAATGCAGAAGTGAAATATGGACGATATCACGCTCGGTTCTCCCCTGATCACATGTTTTTTCGCAATCCCGCAAAATCATTGTGCCTGGTCCTATGACCACAAGAAAACATAAAATTCAGCTTCCGCGTTCGGTTTGAATGTGCTCATGCATTTTGGAAACTTGTCCCTTGTCACCCAACAACATGACAGCCCAAACATTGCATTTCTTTTACAATTTAAACAAGTTTTATTCTAACACAGCTAAAGATGGAAATAGAGCTGCACTCTATTGTGCCTCATTCAGCCCTTCGAAGTGATTTTGTTTTAAAAGACGTAAATGAGCAGCATGCCCAATTTTTCTCTTATTTTAGAAGATATCTCAATTTGTGAATCCCTGAGGCAAAGTTTTGTACACATTTGGCATTTTTGTTATAGTAATGCAAATGTAACATTTCAAAGAAATGCGATTTAGCTAGAATTTGGAACAAGCAGCAAAAGGCCAGTACAAAAAGATAATAGTGTGCCCCATGGATTGATGACAAAATTTCACTGCAGTGCAAATTTATTATCGCATCCTACCTTATCATAACCAGAAGTTGAACTCTCAACAGCATCTACTGTATGAAATAATTTGTTCCTGCTCATGCCAACAACTCCAGAATATCTACCATAAAATATCAACTCAGGTTCGGATGACTCTAGTGAAGTAAGATCACTGGTTGCAGTCTTTCTTTTAGTTGCATCCTTTCGGCCTTTCCATGTTCTCTTTGAAGTCCACTCTTTAAATGTATCTTCCTCATTCTTAAGATCAGGAGCACCTGCTAAGTTTTAAAAAGGCCTGGCATAAATGCATAAAGTGCTGAAAGGCAACAATACAAACTCCTTACACATTTTCACATCGGTATGTGATCTTGCAGGTACAAAGGAAAATGTTGTTCCATCAGCCACAAATAGACGGCATCGATCCCCAATTTCATATTTCTGCAGCATAGTGCGGCAAGCTGCTAATCTGTGATGTGCAACATCTACACCGGTAATGGTTCCCGAGTTACCAAGCAAGTCAGCAAGCATGCAGAGTTTGGCACCTAAAACCACGGGCAGGTGGAGAAAATAGTGTTTATGATAACATAATGTGAAAATAATCTAGTAACTAGCTTCTGCAAAACCTAGTGATGCAAAACTGTAGCGCCTTATAAGGTTTGTTGTTATAGAGTAGATATCCCTAAGCTATTCTTGCTAGTAGGTATTCCTGAGGGTATTATTATCAAATTGCATTCAAGATAGATAGTGGTTTTATATATAATTCCTCGCTGATTTTATAAATTTCAATTTTTAATTAAATTCTTTGGATTTATTCAATCAATATATTATCATTTGGTTTCTTATTTTGTATTTATTATTTTCATTTAATGAAAGTAAGTTGTAGGCTTATGTAGAGATTTGTGAGTTACAAATCCTAAATTTAACAAATAAGATTTGCATGAAGTGCATCATTTCAGTTGCATTAGAAAATCCTAACCCAAAACTATCATGTAATAAATTACAACAAAATTTTAGGTTGTGTCAATATGTTACTCAAAATCATTGCTAACTACAGCGTAACCTAATAGATGATGAAGGAGATCGGATTTTGACAACTTTGTGAATTCAATTGGATGAACTATAGTAAACAAAACCAATTAAGTGATGCCATTTATATAGTTAACACATGACTTGATAATTTAAAAGCTAATTAAGTTCACATTTCTTAACCAAAAGTAGATTCCAATCAAAATTAAGCCCATCCATTTTTTTTAACCCATCCAATTGAAAGGTAAAACTGGCATGAGAGAAAAGTCATCAAAATAGAAATTTTTTAGAAGGGAGGCCGAATCGGAGTTTTTTTAAAGTTAGGGTTAATTTCCTTTTTTTAGGATTTTTATGTTTAATTGAAATGAATTAATTATTGTTTATGAAATAATAATCAGAATTTTCAAAATGCAAAAAAAAGCATGGAAGTCTTGGGTTGGATCGAGGAAAGTTGGTGACAATAGAGGTAAGGGTTTGGCGTTTTATTTGTGCAGGCTATTTTAGTTCACTAATTAAATGTTATTAAGTTATATAAAATTCTATGAATTAATATTAGTGACTATAAATTGTCAAGCAGTTAAACTAAAGGATAAGGAAGATCGAGATCAGTATTTGTGCAAAAGAAAAAAAAGAAAAAGGAGGTAAAGCACGGGTTTATTTTTATTAAATTTATTAAAGAAAATTTTCATTTATTAGTATTTAATTTTAAACGATGCTCCTATGACGGTTGTATATAAAACATGACTTAAAAGCAAAACAACAAGTTTAAGAATTCGGAAGGTATCATTTCATGAAGTAATTCAAGGTGAGTACCCTTACTTTTAAGCTATGGTTTTTTTTTATCTTCTAAACCGAATTCCTTGATTGTTACTTGCAACACTTTAGAAATAATAATGTTATGCATAATTTAAAAGTAGAATTGAATGAAAAAAGCATATCAATGGTATAGATAATATAGTATGTTTGTTGGTGCATACTTAGCTATGACGGAATTGACCCATTTATGGTACTAGTGGGAGAATGATAAGGTATTCGTGCACGTAAATGAAGAAGGTTATTGATATTGATGTACATTAAATGGTATAATTTTAGACGATGCTCCTGTGATGGATGTATATAAAATGATATAGATATGAAAATGATATAGTATAACATAATGAACATTTTGAAATACCTTGATCAATCATATTCATAAATATAAATTAACAAAGCACTCATACTTATTTAATAAAAATTTAACTAGCATGTATATTTTTTTTTCATCATATTACAATAGTTTGAAAATAGAAGTATTCACTAATTTTTGTAGCACATTTTATTTTAAATTAACTTTTCAAGATTAATAATTTTGATTAGAATGTGTAATAGAATAGAAATATTTATAGAAGACGCCCAAAACCTGATCTAAGATAAATTTATAACAACTCTAATTTAATTCCTTTTTCGTTATAGTGGTTCTTTTATTTACTTTTTGGATCATAAATTGATAGTGATAGAAAATAGAAATAATTAGATTTCACTACCCGACCGTCTGTTCCCGTCTTGGTTAATTTCAAGCCCCGAGTCAGGTAGTAACATAGCTTGCGTTATTATTTGACTTCAATTTCATTAAAAACCATTCATTCAAGTTTTTCATTCCTTTTACATCATTGCTTTTCATGATAATGTTATCAACATAAATTAATAATGCTCTAAAGATATGTTCTTACTAATAAAATATAGTCTTATTGACTTTACTCGTATCTCATATTGAGCATTATTTCAACTATCATTCAAATCAAGCTTTGGAGATTACTTTAGCCCAAACAATGTCTTTCTATCTTACATATATTTTGTTACATAGTTGAATCAATCCTAATGATACTTCCATATAAACTTCCTCCTCTAGATCATTATGTAAGAAAGAAATCCTTAACAAGAATTTTTTTTTTCTTTCGAGCCCTTGTTAACTATAAGAACCCGAATAGTTTTCACTTTTAGCAATCGAGCAAAGCTTTTGATGTAATTAATCCATAAATTGGAGTGCAGCCTTCAATAACCAATCTAACTTTATATCTTTCAAGTAAACCATATAATTTATAATTTACAGTAAAGGCCGATCTACATCCCACTAATTTCATTTCTTATGGTAACTTTACCAAATCCCATGTTTTAAATTTTTAAAGAGCTTTCATTTCACCTTTCATAATATGATTCCTTCTCACTATATAATACATTAGAGATTGTCTTAGAGATAGAAGTAGAATGTAAACTAATAAGAAATTTTTTTTAATGATAAAAACAAACACAAAGAGCTTTCAAAAAATTCTCACGACTCTGTTATTAAGACACCTTTCGATTGCAATTTCAATAGCTCCCTCAAAGGATTCAATGACATATATTGATTTGGTTGATTCGACTTATATAGATTGAGGGATTGATGTCTTTCCTCTTGAGTAAACCTGGGTATATAATCATTTTGGGTAAGAGCATTCAATTTTGGGATAGAGTTGCTTGATGGAATGAGTGGCGAGAGAGGGCAACCCAAGAGAATAAATATTTAAATTTATGATATGTTAATATTATTTCTTCTTAAGGGTAAGCAATAATAAAGTAGTGTCTTTTATTAAAAGCTAGATTAGGAAACACATTTTCATTGCGGCGATGATAGCATTTGTATGCCTTTTGTATAAGAGAAAGCCAATGAAGATGCATTTAATTACACATGGAACAAGCTTTTTTATATTTTGAGAATGTGTACAAATGAATGAAACGCTACCAAATATTTTAAGAACAAGATTATTGCAGGCGTCGAATTGAGAAAAGAAATTATTTAGGATTTAGATAGAACTATTAATCTCAAGAGCCCTTATAAGTAAGCAATTTTTGTTGTAAGCAGCCGTTAAAATAACTTCCCCTAATAAATTTTAGGAACATTCATTTGAAAAATTAGAACTGTCATGATAACAGATGGGTTTAGCATTAGCATACATGACTCTTTTTATTTTAACAATAATTTTATTTTTTTAGCATGATATAAAAGGTGGGCAAGAAGATGGATATCATTTTTTAAATTTTAGTAAAAAGATTAATGGAATGGGCACAATTATTAATAAAAGGTGCAAATCAATTAGCCAATAGATGCTAGGTGCACAAGTGGTCTACAAATGTCACTATAGATGAAAGAAAAAAAAAGAGTAAATGTTCTTGTGTTTGGAAAACTTCCATTTTTGGTGTTTTGCTAGTTTACAAAAATCACAAAGAAATTCTTTATTATTTATTTCTTTGAATGACGAAAGAAAAATAATTTTGAAGACAATAGAACATGGATGATCGAGGCATAATGGTTGAAGTCATATTTTATTCTTTATTGATTCATGAGTTTCTAGAGAGCAGATAATTCTATAGTTGTATGGAGCTCTCTTCATCACTGGATTCCAAAATTTAACAAATATTATCCTTTTTATTCATTAAATCCAATGGTCCTCATGCTCTCCTCTAAAAGGTAAAATAAGAAAGATAAAATGGAACAGTGTACTAAGAATTTTTAGTTAATTTTTAAATGGATAACGCATAGCTAAATACCTTAAATAAATTAAAACATTTTTAACTATGAGAAATCTAATTATAAGAATATTTGATTGACTGGTCATGACCTTTAAGGATCCATCGCAATAATTATTTTCTTGTTGCTCAAAAAATAAAGTAACTATGAAATAATTTTGTAAGAAAAGTTGGTAAGATGATTATTAGATCTTCAAACCTAGGAGTGAGCTAGAAAAGACACCTTTATAACCTAAATTAGAATATAAATAGTTACAATAGAAGTTTGTGTACCCCTAAAGAATTTTTTATCTTTTACGTTTATTTTTGGTTTTTGAAACTCGATGGATTATTCTTTGGAATTATATTCTCAAATGTGCCATATATCCATGTGCCTGCTCTTTTGTTTGTCACCTTTGTGATGCCCAAACTCAATTTTGTGATTTGCCACAAAGTTTTCAATATCTCACTTCTGTATATCATGTTGTTTTGCAATATGAGTGCCATAATATCTCTATTGATCATCACTCAGATTTGTTGTTTCTGGTCCTTAATAGGAGATAGCTTTGAGTCAGAGTTCTTAATGTCAACAGCCTATGATATTAAAGTCCATCCCTTTAATAGGTTATTAGAGATCATGGTTCCCTTTCTTCAATTTGGATCATCGCTTTCATTTAATTATAGTAAATCATACTTCCTAATAATTGTACCTTTACAGCATCAAACTCAACATTTACTACAGCTAAATAATCATTTATATCAATTTTTTTCAACAAACTTTTCAAGGAGAGAAGCATTTTTGCCACTTTAAATTAAATGCTTTGATGATGATCCATATCATACCAAAAGCTTTGCTAAAGGTTTGAATATTCTTTGATAAATTGTCCTTCGTTCTTTATGGATGAGATCTTGGCCTTGACTTCACAGATTTATTTAACATCACAAACTTTGAAATGAAGGAGCATGCATGTGTGACTTATCTCAGAAACCACATAGATTCATAACAAGGACATCACATAAGAAACATGTTCACCTTAAAATTAAAAAAAATAATAAAATCTCAATACTTCGGTTTGGTGCCCCAAGTAAATGGCCTGCTTTTTCTCTTTCCTTAAAAAATGTGTGAACCAATTATAACCATTTTAGATAAGTATTTCCATTCAACCAATATGTTGAATAAATGTTTTGCAGCTCTCTTGTTGGATTTGGATCGCATCCCTCAATCCCAAGGAAACCTATAAAAAAGGGAATATGACCAAAAATATTGTTTTCCATGGAGAAGGGTTTGCCAACATTGTGTTCAAAAGAGCAGAAAAATAATAGAAATTTGAAGGTTTCTATTTCAGAAATCAAAAAGTATATGAAATAAATTTTGGTAGTAGCAACCTTATTGGATTGGCGACCAAGATTTCATACTTCGTTAACTTCTTCCTTGTACCAACAACCTGGATCTACATAGCTTGTTATTGGTTTGCTACTATTCCTAATTTTGTTCAAATTTGGCCCAGTTATGAATCTAATTATGGTGAGAAACAAACAATCTATCTTTGATTTTGCTTAGTTCTAATTTTTTAGCAATGTTTTTAGATTTATTTAGACATTACATAATTATTTGGACCAAAATTATTGTAAATACTATGTGCATCTAACTAAAGTTATTGATTGACTTGCTAGTTTGTGATCTATGAATCTTAAGCTACCTTGTATGATTTGTATAAATTATATTTTTCTAGATGTATTAGGAAATACTAAACTTAAAACTATCATGCATCACATAGTGAAGAAAATTAGAAAAAGTACAAGAACGATGATTGGACGGTACTACAAATTTTTATTTTAGTCACATATGAATAAAGTGAGTCGTAGTTAAGCTCTATCTACATGCACCCACAATTAAATCAATAACAACAAAAAACAACAGGTCTTTGTCCCACTAAGTGGGGCCGGCTACATGAATCATTTTCTCTATCATGTCCTATTGAGTGTCATATGTTCATTAAATTCTAATAAATTTAAATCATTATCTTATACAACATAGCGTGATTTTTTTTTGTTCTACCTCTACCTTTCTTAACATAAGTCAAATTTAAACATCTACTCTCCTAATATGGCCATCAGATGGCCAATGTTTACCTTGACAAAACCATCTAAGATGACTATCTCTAATTTAGTTTGTCATTGGAGCTACTCCAACCCTTTCATAGATATATTTGTTTTGCATTTTGTCTCTAAGTATAAAGCCAGCCACTTATCCACTTAAGCATTCATTTCTCAACAACACAAATTAATTATATGCTTCTCTTTTAAAAGGCCAACATTACGCACCATGAAGCATTGCAGGTCTCACCAAAATCTTCTAAAATTTTCCTTTAAGTCTTAGTGATACTTTTCTATCACATAATAAATCCGATAAATTCCTACACTTCAACCATACAACTCAAATTCTACTAATAACATCTTTGTCTATATCATTATTGCTTTGAACAATAGACTTGAGATATCTGAAACACTCACTCCTTTTAATGACTTGATCAACAATTGTCACAACCCTGCCACTAGATCTACTAATAATAAAATTACATCCATGTATTCAATTTTGAACCTGCTCAAATGAAAGCCTTTAGATTCAAAAATTGACCTCCACAAATCATGTTTTTTCAAAACTCTTTCTAGTCTTATCCAAAAGAAGGATATCATCAGCGAAATACATATATCAAGGTGCATCCTCCTGTAAATGTTCAATAAGAAAAACAAAAAGATGTGGGCTTAAAACCGATCCCCAATGTAATCCAACTGAAATTAAAAAATACATGGTGAATCAATCTTGATTTCTAGCACAAATAATAAAACTAGCATAGATATCTTTAATGACTTGAACATAACCAATATCAACATCTTTATTTTCTAGAACTCTTCCAAGTACTCGTGCAAACTTATCATATGTTTTTTTCTAAATCAACAAAATCATATGTAAATCCTTCCTACTCTCTATGTATTTCTCCATCAACCCTCTCCAAAATTTATAGATCCCATAGTAGACTTGCTCAGCATGAGTCCAATTTGATTTTGAGAAACTTTTGTAACATGTTGTAACATATGTTCAATTATTTTCTCCCACAACTTTAATATTTGACACATTAAATTAATTCCTCTAAAATATACATATTCTTGTGCATCCCCTTTATGCATGAACCATTATATCATGCAAAAAAAGAAAGGTGGACCTCCTCTGCTTCTAAATTCCAGGACATATTAAATAGCATCATTCATCCAAGATGAGCAAGGAAAATTTCGCCAAAAGATACCTCAAAACCACGTCACATAAACTGAAATGATATATTTTAGAACCATCTAAGGTTGGAAATGTGACCTTGGATAGACAAATGTAGCTTTGTGCTTGCAGTCAAAAAAGCTAAAACGTGGCTGGTCCAAAACAATCACATAATAATCCAAGAAGACTTTTCTTGGTCTCGGAAATACCTGACCAAATAAATCAATAAGCCATGGTGACAACTGTCATCTCCCCCTGAGGATTACCCACAACGTGGGTAAATGATGTTTTGTCAGGTTCAATCGAAGAAGAAGGAAGCTCCATCACAGCAAGGAAGCCCTACAAGTGGTCCGGGCGAAGCTGCGCAGCAGAAGACAGGAACCGCAGACCGCAGATGACGGATGCGAAGAAGTCACGGCTCGACAGAGTCCAAACCGAAGCCGCGCAGAAAAATCACGGCGCGAAGGAGGAGACGATATTTGTCTATCCAAGGCCAATACTTTAACATACATCATTGACACATCAATGTCCATGTGGCAGCTGATGTAGAATCATATAGTGGCAAAACTTACCAATTTTTTTGCTGTCTGACAGGTATTCTTTAATAAAAAATTAAATTTTAATCTAAGTAGTTTAGAACAAAATTAATTTATTTTTATGTAAAAAAAGTTTATGTATTTATATATCAACTGAATCAACCTTTTTCCTTTTTTGTAAAAAACATACTTTATCTCTGAAAGCAACTAAGGAATACACAAATAAAGTACATAAGATAAAAGAAAGTTTCAAGTGCAAGAACATAAGAAAAATCAAAATGAACAATTTAGTTGCCACAGGGCGGTAAAATGGTAGAGATTGAAATATAAGTTTCTTTCCAGGGTTTAAAAAACATTCAAATAAACTAAAATACCTAACCAAATATATCTCGTGCATGTTTATTAAAGGGAGAGTCAAACATTCTTGCTTATATTTTCCTGTAATTTATGCATAGTTTTACTTTTGCATGGTTTCCCCCAACACTGCATATGGTTCTATAATAGTAAAGTTAAAATCAAAAGAAATCTTCCCCACATGGTTCTAAGATTATATCTTTCCAATACCACAACATATACCCATCATAGCAAACTGCACATGGAAAAAGCAAACGCAGAAACATGGATAAACAAGAGAATTACAATAAAGAAAAAGGTACCTGGGGCAGCACACAAATCAAGGACATGATCTCCACATGTCACATTCAAGGCCATCACAGCTGCCCCTGATGCTGCATCCATTCCATAAATCTGAGTGGAATTGTGATGCATTAGATTAGATATAAGATGTCTGGATAACCTATTTCAATTTTCTACAAGTGAAGTTGGAAGTCAAGATTGAAGTAATGCATAGAAGATAGAAGAAAACTAAACAATAGATAACCCAGAGGATAGGCATCATAAACAACATAAGGCTAACCGTCAGTAGAAGTTTTTACCAACCTGATTTTTCTGGTCAAACAAATAATTCAAATTGTAGAAAAATTAACTTGTAAGTATTATAAGATTCATATAACTAGATAAATGGCAATCATCAAGGAGAGAAAATAGGACACAAGGTAGCTTTCGATACAAGGTGTAACATCATTCTACATCATCATCCTCATCAACATATAGAAACTAGTTGAGGAATCCTTCTTTCCTGTTAATTCTACAGTAGAGTAGCATTCGAAGTTATAAGTATTTCTCAGATAAATAATTTTTAGCAAGGTCATGTTAGCATATCCTTCCACCTGACATCCCAGGCCCCTTAAAACTTTCTCAAGTCCCAGCCTTACACATGCTTCCTTGCATGCAGAACAATCATCATTTAGTTCCTGCCACCTTATCAAAACATGCTACCCAATGTATTGAATAAATTTAAATTTCTTCTTATACTTCCTACTTTTCCAACAAACAATATTAAAATTATCTTTTAAGTTGGCTAGCTTCCTTGCTTCGGGATTCCTTTTTTGCATAATAATATGATACAGATAACACAGTGTTCTCAGGCAAACTACATAAGAAGCGCTATAGCAGCTCCTCTCCAATTATACCATTCTACCATAATAGTGACGGGTGTGTTCTCTTTTAATTTTCATTCTTCATAGAAAGAACCGAAATAAGATACACTGAAGTGAGATAATTGTAAATCTACCATGAGATGAATGTAAACAGGTGATTGCATCGATGGTTCTAAAAACATATACGAATGATAAATAGCCAACCAATATTAAGGGAAATATAATAAAGAGAGAATGATAAAGGTGGGATCAATCAAGCTCATGTTATGTTAAATACACTAGTTGTCTACATCCTATGAATGTAAAAAAAAAAAGAAACGAACTTATAGATGATTTAAATTGTAATAGATTTAATGCGAACCTAAGTTGAAGTCAACCTTTATGAACAATCCACCACGCAAACAACTTCATTCTTCCTTAAAAGTGGTTCTCTAAAAGCTATGACTTCAAGCACTCAAGTAGTGGGTCACTTCGGAATGGAAAGTAGCAAGAATAATTGATAATTAAAAAAATAAAAAAACTTCTTATTCAATAATCAAAGGTTTAGTATTACAAAAGAAACTATAATGATATGAATAAGGAAGAAAGACGGGAAGAAATAAATCTACTTCTAAATTCAAAACTATCACTAAAGTTTTACCGATCAAAATTTTCATTTGCAAGAAAATTATTTGGATAAAATCAAAAATTCAAACCAAATTGATCTTCTTTCACTGGTTTGACTCAGTTACTAAAATATCAGATGAATTATTGGTAGTAATTTTAAATTTTGATTAATTTTTCTTTATTGGTTAGATATTTGATCTTATAAACCCAAAAATCTAATTATTAATTTCTTCCAACACCAAATCAATAAACACACATAAATAAACAAGTGACATAAAGATTAATGTCGATAATATTTATTGCACATGCTAAAATTATAAATTTTAAAAAATATTATTCAGTATTCTTCTTAATAAACATTATTTAAATTAAAGATAATTAGGTTCATTGCTAAAATAATTACATTTTGATTCATACAAAACCCAAACCAATAAAACTAAAGTTTGATTTGGTTTGATTTGAAAAATAGTTTGACGGTTAAATTTTATAACCAAAATCAAATGATTTGGCTGATTCATAAGCCAAATCATCCAAAGTGATCAAATGTACACCCATAATTTTCATATATTTCACTTTCACACTTACAACCAAGTTCCATAACATAAAAGCCACATCATGGCCCAAGACATAAGAAATTGCCAAACACATACATGCCAAAAATATCAAAGACCCAACAACGTGAATGTATACAATTTACAATCATGTATCTCTCAATAAATAAAAATTAACTTCAGGATAACAACAATGATGACAATAATGAAGCCCGACATCATAGTGTTAATAGACTCGAATAGCTTGAGTGTGTATAACGAAAAATAGAATATTCACCAATAAGATGCATAAACCAAAAAAAAAAATATCTGCTGAAACATTAGGGAAAAAATGAGTAAAGATAACCTAGCTAGAAGTTGCCCAAAAAGATAACCTAGCTAGAAGTTGCCCAAAAAGATTTTAGCAGTATAAGTTCAACACCTCATGAAACATGTAATAGAGGAAAATGGAAATTGATTCAAAAATTAATCCAAAATGTGTTGATGATGATGTTGTTGATATAGAAAGAACCAAAACCTCAACACCTTCATGATTTTTTCCACCATTACTAATTGTCGTTTACTAACTGATTTAAGGTAATATAAGCACTTATAATTTTACTTTGGAAGCTCACTGAGCAATTTGATCACTTATTATGGAGAGCTGCAATTAAGGGTTGTAGTGCGGCTAAAAATCCACATTTTGAATCAAATACCTTCCATGAAAATCATCCAACTAAGACTCCATAGTTATATGATTGTTATTATGCAAAGGCACATGATTATATTGCCCATGAGGAAAGTTAAAAAAAACCCCATTGAACTCAGCGAACACATATGATATGCAGTAAATGAGATTACAGAAAACTGCCATAAAAAAAAAGTCGCAGAAAGCAGCAAATCACAATTGGTTTTAAGACACCCAAAGAATACTGAAGCTGAAGTAAGAACAATAATAACAGTGAGTTTATACATGGGTGCATACTTTTCCTAAAGGAGACCATGACATTCATCATAATACCCAGATAGATGTCAAACAGTTAAAATTGATAAAGCTGAACAAATAACAGCTTTGAATGCAAAAGCCTTACAACTAATTATCCCTAGGCAATTATACAGCAAATATGAAACAGGTGGATAATTTGCTTGCAAAGGTTCAAGAACCAAGTTTGATTTTTGACATGGTAAACAAAGATATGTGATGCTAAAAAAGGCATACATGAGTATATCTTAAAGCAAGAAACAGCCTTGGGTTGGTCCTACAAACTTCGTTCTGCATTTAGGGACTACAGAGCTACTTAAATTCATGAAAACCTCAAATAATAGTCTTTTATCTTGTGTATCATTCTGAACAAGATACAACGTCTAGTCAGTCACTTTAAATCATTTGTTGTTTGGAGTAGTTGACCGTGTGGCGTTCCAATGCGAGCTTTATTTAATAACAAGACATGCTAAAAAATCACAAAAAAGTAGTGAAGTCATTATTAAGATTGCACTTAACAGAGCAGTTGCCTCACCTTTCCAGAGCGATATGCATTTGTTCTAGCAATTTGAATCTGAGGATGGATGGAAAAGAAGCCTGGTAGCCAATCTACCTTCTCAAGCTTGCAATCTAGCTCAGTTTCAATCTCTTTTAGCTGAGATTCATAGCCAGGTTTCAATCTTGCAAATCAAAATTTAAGATTATAGCAGTATGTAAATGAGGGTTCACAAAAAGCAATGCAGAAGAAAACGAGAAAAGAATACAATGCAAAACAATTGCCAGCATGGTTTATTAATCAACATATCAGCTTTTTGGGTAAAATACACAAATGTTTTTCTTCAATATGCTAAGCTAATCTAATGTAGCCGAAATAGTGGTTGGCAAAAGCTTGGTACAGCATAGAAAGGATTAAATGGCTGCAAAAATAATTTTTAAAGAGAAATCTCACCTTATATAGCGTGGGATGGTATCCAAACCAGTATATATCGATGAATTAAGATCATTCTCCTTCAGAAATTCAAGAAAAGCATCGGGCAATGGTAGTACAGAAGTTTTGTTCTCCTCGCCGAGAATACAAGCCTGGCTCGAGTCCATTCCTAGAGATATCTAAAGGTTTACTAAACCAATATGCTGCGTAAACTTACAGTGAAAATTTCAAACGAACACAACAGAAAAAGGAACAATGGGGATCAGAATAAATTCGACGCCTACCTGCACCACCTACTTGCACCGATCTTCAAGGAAAACCATGATGGAGAAAAGAAACCAAAATCGAGAAAAACCCCAGGGAGCTTGTGCGCGCTTCGCTATTAATTTGCAGGGTAAGTTTGGAAAAAATATTTCATTTTGAGCAATGTGTTTTTGGTCATAATATTTACAGTGAGGTTACCCATATATTAAATTATTTTTTTTATTAAGGTGAGTTTGGTCATAATTGGAGTTCTGATATAAAACTGTATGAAGACACGTGATGTAATATTTTTTCATAAGATTTAGTGTACATCCCAGAAGATTTTTTTTTTTTTTTTTTTGAAGAGGGAAACTATTACAAACTTCAAAATGGAGCTAAATTCATTTGGAGGATTTATATAAGGAGAATTTTTAAGAATGAATTTTTAAAATTCAATTAATAAGAAGATAATTTAAAAAAAGTTTAAAAGGAGCTAATTTCCTATGTGCAAGTGGTTTGATAGCGAGGCCACTAAGGGTGTGTTTGGGGTAACATTTTAGTTGTGAAGTCTTGAGAAAACGCAAGAAGCTGCATTTGGATATTGCGATGTGGTGACGTTTTGGGAAAATCCTATCTAAATGAGTGTCACGGGTTTGACCCTGCAACTATCATTTTTTTTTTTGAGACAAGACCTTGCGGCCCTTGCGAGCTTCTCTCGTGTGCCCCTTTTCTTTCGTGCTTCTCTCACGTTTATGCCCTAGCCCGCTTCTCCTCTCTCGCTTCTCTTCGATCTCTGGTTCTGGTGGCATGAACTCTCTTCTCCTTTCTTACTTCTCTCAAATCTCCGACTCAGGTGACTGTTGGTCGGAATTTGCATTTAGTCACTTCAATTTTGAAAATGATTTTAATTTAATTTAATATATATTTTTTTTAATTTGGAAAGTAGCATATTAATTTTGAAAATATGAGACTAACAAGATCTCATACATATAGTTTAAATAAACGAAAAGCAATGCACCTATCCCAGAGAATAGGCACATTCCTCGACATCGAGCTCGATTAAATAAACTAAAGGAGTTTATGACATTCATTTGGCCTGCAAATCTTTTACGTATAACCCACAAGTTCACCTAGCTAATATTGAAGATTATGTAGGGTTTATATTGCCTAGGTTCTTTAGTTCTCCATAGAGACAAGTCTCTATAGTTAATCACATAATAAATAACCGATTTCACTTAAGAAAACTCGATAATAATCAGAGGTTTTGTCTTTGAGATTTCAAGGTTTAGGTTTTCAAGGTTGAACATAGAGAAAATAAAGTGAGAAAGAACTAAATAGGAGCAATTATTTTAAGAGTCAAACAAGTGAAAGGTAGAGGATGTCACGGATTCTGAGGAGAATCTCGATGATTTCCCAAACAATCCTATTGTTTGGTCTTACATTTTTTTAAGATAATATTATTTGATGTTTCAATCCTACCAATTTTTATTATTTATGACTTACATTTGCACGATACCAAATCATTCAAATAGCCTAGATGATAGAAGGATTTATGTCGACCTCGGAAGCCTAAGAGAGTTAAGGTTTATATTGCACAAAATGGTTGTGTAAAAGCCTAAAGATGAGAGAAGGATTTATGTCACTCTAGGCATACAACCTCAAAGTCCTATGGATTTATCATTTAAGTTTGAGGAAAGTTAGCTGATATATATCTAGTTCATGTTCTTGAGTCTTGATTCGTTGACGAAAGTTATCCTCCATCTGCTTGCAGCTTGTTCTTGACTTTTTAGGTTCAAGATTCAATGTGAACATGCAATTGATGTTGGGTCTCGTGGTCTGTCGCAGTGTACCTCCTAAATAATCTGTCTAATGTTCTCCTATTCTAACAAATATAACAAGTATGTAGAATATAAAAGAACAGTAAAGCTCAGTAAAGTGCGGTAAATGTAAAAAACAAACTTGCATACCTGAGATTCATGTCACTGCTGCAAGGTTAGTATGATAAGCATAATATGGTAACATGCATGAAATTTAAACAAATGCAGGAAATTAAGAAAATCGTAAGAACATCCTTTATTAGAAAAACTTAAGCAAGTCGTAAGAAAACACAACTCGAGTAAAACTAAGCTTGTTATCACACATAGAAGACCGATGTTAAATGTAAGAATTTAGTAAAGGTGAAGACTCAGAGCTGGGTTGTGTGCTTTGTAATTCCAACTTCAGATATGAGCCACCAACCTAGCAAATCTAGGGAGGGCAATTCCTGACCTCAATCACAGTGATTAATAAGTGAACCTTTATAGGGTAACATCCAAAAATTATTTAATTTTTTGTGCATGTAAAACTTAACAATCAAAAGTAGTATTGTCACAGAAAAATATATCTTTGTTATGTTGTACATAAATGTTTTGGTAAAATTGGATAGTCCACAAATTAATCATCTTGATCGAACTATAACTACCAGCAACCTAAAAAAGCAAGGGCAACTTCTTAACAAAAGTTGAGGATTAACAATAGTTGAGGAATAGAATCATCAGTCGCATCCCCTTCCCGAAGGTCGTTGAGGTAGAAGAGACTATCTTAATATCCCACTCTTAGCACACATAAGAATTATCGTCATCGCCCTCGCCACCTGAACCACTGACTTACATAAGCCTGATGATCCATAAGTGGCATTAAATAATTCTCAAGTGCCTACACGGGCCTGACTATCATATCCAAGACTCATACCCTTGAGCATTGGGTTATTACGATAAGATAAGTTGTGTTAGGGTATTTTGCATTTGATGTGTATTAACGGATCCTAAATCATATCTTGGTGGGTCCTTAGAGATTTCATGTTTGTTTAGTTTGACTTTAATGAGTGTTGTGTTTTGTGGATGATTTCGCACAACAAAGTGTAGTAAACCCAAATGTTCTCCGGAATATCCAATATCTCACAATGATATTCAAGATATAATTTTAAAACACCATTAAGATTTCTCGATCACTCCTAATTCAATTGATCTTACTATGTTGTTGAACTAATCAACCCATGTTGAATTATATTGTTCTTTAAATTGTGCTCATTGTTTTATGTTTTAATTAACCCATGAGAACGGGTGAAATCAATTTTGATATGGTTTAACCCTAAGGATGTATTTGCAAAGTATTAGGAGACTTACACTCTTCCCCTTCTTATTGGTTTCAAGCTTGTGGTATCTCAAGATGTTGTTATCATTTTAATCTTGTCCTCAAATTATTCCTCAAGTGTTGTCATTTTGATTCACCATCAAGCTCCTAAAGGCTTTAGGGGTAATCTTATAATTTTGAAAAGATTTATAAATTATATTTGATCTTGATTCAAAGATTGAGTTGTAATTAACCATTCAATAGGGGTTTAAATTAATGAAATACACATCTCCCACTCTCGGATCATCCAAATTTTCTAGTCTTCAAGGATCTAACAATTACAATTTCACCCTTTTTTAGAAAATATCATGAGTGGGTTGCTACCCTATTTAATTTTTGTATTTTAATCACTTAAAAGGTCAAATCAACCTAATTAAGCACCCTCTCCCTTTGGTTTGACCTAAAATTTAATTAAGATATGAAATTTCAAATTACCATTTTACCCCTAGGTTGTTTACTCCATAATTCCTTCAATTTAATTTCAAAGTTTAAAACTTTATTGTTACCCTACTCATATAGGTCAAAGAACTACTTGAAATAATTTTCATGAATTTTTTAATTATATTTTAATTTTTTTAATTAATTTTAATGAATAAATAAATGTTAAATATATTTTATTTAAAAGATTAATTTTATATTTTTCATTGATCCCCCTAACTTCAAAGAACTCAGAGAAATAAATTTCATATTTTTATGATTTTTATTTTATTTTTTATAATTATTTTATCCAAAAAAAGGAGAAAAATACATTTAAGTACTTAAAAATATTTTTTACATTTTAAAAATTTACAAAAGCATTTTTTAGTTGTTTTCTATAATTAGGGTGAAGTTTATGACATTTTGAAGTATATTTATAATCTGTGATTTTGTTTCTATTTTTTATTTTTTTAAATTAAAAAATACCTAAAAATTTAACTTTTTATTTTAACTTTTATTTTATTTTTCCTAAGTACCTCTAGTTTCAATGAACACTTCAAACTAATTTTTTAAATTTTTTTTATTTTTATTTCATTTTTTAGAATTATTTTAAGCTAAAATCGTTATTTACTTAAAAAATACATTTTTGTATTAAAAATAACTTTTAATGACTTTTAAAATTTTATGGAGGCTTTCTAAGATCATTATCTTCAATTTGAGTCATTTTGGTGATTTTTTAATTGTTTGATATTTTCTTATTTTTTAATAATTTTTATTAAATTTAAAATAGAAAAAAGTACTTTTAACTTTTTAAATTTGAATTTTATTTTTCCTAAGTTTTTGTAGCCACAATGACCCTATCAAATTTGATTTATATTTTTTTGGCTTTTAATTTTATTTTTTATAATTTTTTAATTAAAATAATGTTAATAATTCTAAAAAATTAGGTCTTTTAGTATTATTGGTGATCTCTAACTTTGAAAAAATCAAAGGACACTCCTAAGATCATTAGGAATAAACCCTAAAAAATTTTATGTAATTTGGATAATTATTCAATTAATTATGATATAATTACTCTCTGGAGTATTTAATTAATTTATAATAAAATACTTAATGAATCTTTTTTTTAGTTCAATAATTTTTTCTCTGTTCACTGAGCACAGAGGTATTTTTTTTTTATTTTGTGATTTTTCTTCACCAAGATATGAATTTTGAAAGTTTCTAGATTAATTTAAATAGAAAATTCTCTATTTATCTACTTATCCATGTCGGCGCCGCATCAACCTCGCCAACTTTTGCTTGATTGGTTGCACTTTTCATTTCCTTTTCTGACTCGGCTCGTGGTTCGCATATCATCCATCCATCTGACCCGATCTCCATCGTTCGTTCGATACATGTGAAAATGGACGACATTCATTCATCGTCCCCGATCGCACAAACCCGAGAAACGTTCGTGTTATAACCCTAAGATCTCACTCGATATTTAACCAAATCTCATAGGGTATGTTCCTACACATTCATCTACGTGAGACAAACACATCCATACGACAAAATACACATGAAAAATAAATTTCTTTCACAAAGGTCCAAACTGAGGCAAAAATGAGAAATTTTGGGTTATACTTTTGCCCAAGAGGTGAGTCCTTCCTCAATTGGGTTTGTTGAGAAGCTTTACCTTGAGTCCATGAGCATCCACTAAGGACTAATTTGAGTTGTAATTGGGTTTATGTATAATTTAGACCAAAGGGGGAATCAGGCTTGGTCTTGAACTAGACTAGAGAGCTCAGGAATGGCTGCTTTTGATTAGGGAAGTGGTTTTAAGGTGTTGTGAACCTTTTGGGAGGATCAATTGGGAGTTTTGCAGAGTTTGGTGGAATGAACGAAAAAAATCTGGATTTTAGTGATGAAATTAGGGTTTCTCGGTAGAAGGCAATGTATGGAATTGTGGGGGATGATCTTCAGTAGGCTGCAGGAAGGTTTTGGGATCAATTTGGCAGGGCTTTGTCAGGGTTTGTGCATCACCTCTATTTGACCGTGAGGGGGTCCTTCTTATAGGCTCGATCATGGAGCTTGATTGACCAAGCTAAGTAATTCAATGGTGCTTAGGTGAAGGGAAGAAGAGGGCAAGTGGGAAATTGGGGGTGAGCCACATTGGATGAGCACAATTTTGGGTTTTGACCATGGTGGTGGTCTCAGGTTTGATGTTTTTTGACAACAAAGGCGGTCGACTGTCCTGGAATAGGTCACCTTCTGGTTCAGGGTGGTCAAGGGTGGAGAGATGTGAAGCCAACTAGAGTTGTGCATGGGTAGATGTGTTTTATCAAAGAGGAAAGGGATTTGGATCAACTTGGGTCTAGCTTGGGTTTAGGCTCATGAAAATGGACTTTGGTCACTCTTAAGGTGGCTTGGGTTGATGAGAATCAGCTGGATTAGTGTTATCAAGTCCCCATCTAAGATATTAGGTCTTAAGCATGGGTTAGAGGGAATCATGAGAAGGGTTAGGCACTTTAAATGGAATCAGGAAAGACCCCCTCCTTATGCCACTTAAGGGTGACATGACATGACTCACATGGCTAGCATGTGGCATGGAGATGGCTTCATGGCTAGCATTTGACATGGTCAATTTGCATGTGAAAGGATTTTGGAATTTTTGGGGTATTTTATGAAGGATTGTCATGAGAATAAATATATGTAAAGCAATCATTAATGCCATGGTGTATGGTTTGATTTAATTGAATGGATGATGGGATGAAATTTTTTCATGTGGGCTTGGATTTGGGCTTTTGGAATTTAAGTAAGGTGGGCTTGAAATTAGACTTTTAAAATTTGTATGGTGGGCTTGGCTAATTTTAAATTTACAATTGGATTTTTATAACATTGTATTTGAATTTTGATGAAATTAGGTTTAGAATATGTTTAGTGAAAATTGGGTGGTAAATTAAAATTTTTTGTGAATTTTTAGGTATTTTGGTATTTTGGTAAAAATTGGACATTTTTGTCAATTTTGGCAATTTGGGGGCAATTGGACAATTTGGAGAGGCTTTAAATATTTTTTAGTGAAAATTTGAGTATTTTGTCAATTTTGGGTATTTTGGGAATTTGGGGGTATTTTGGTAATTTAGGTAATTTTGGTGGATTCGGGAAATCTATGGTTTGAGTAAATTGAATGGCAAGAATTGGTTTTGGTGAAGTTTTGAGTAAAATTAGGGATTTTGGTAATTTTTTTGGATTTTGGGAATTTATAGGGTAAATTTTTATTTTAGGGTGGATTTGCGGTCAATTGGGTGATGTGAGCATGTAATCCATGAAAGTCTCCTTAAAGTTATATGGTCCTTGTGAGAACTCATTTTGGAGCCTCCAAATGTTGGTCTTAGCCCTCCTAACCAAAGGTTGGGACCATCCACATGAGCCTTTAAAAGAGTTAGGAAGTGTGATATGGACTTTAAGAGGGAAGATAAGTCAATTCAGGTAATGGATGGTTTTCAATGTGCTGAAGAGTTTGAGGTGAGTGCAAGTGTGTGTGTGCAAGACCACGCCACCCAGGGTTGTCTTAAGGCTTCATAATCTTATAGTAACTCATTCTTGGGTCTTCACATGATGGTCTTAGCCATCTCAAGTGACAAATGAGGGCTTTTAACCACCCATGTGGGATTCCACAAGAAGAGACAAGAAGTGATTAGAATTTCTATAGGGGTAAGTTCCATAAGTATTCCTCTAGGATAGTCAATAGGAAAGTTCTATGGTTAGATCCTAAGCTTCTAAATAAGAGAATTAGATCTTATAAAAAATTTTCCCATCTCCTCCTACGACATTCTTTGCTCTATACATTTGTTGTTATTTGAGATGTTGTGGTTTGTGGTTTACCCTATGTTGCTTGATCTTTAAGATTTATGGCTATGCTCTATGTTGGAAGGGTTTGATTTGAGGCTTGTCCTATGTGGCCTTTGCTCTTTACTATTTCTGATGTTGTGCTCCTTTTGATTTCTGATCAATGAGATATGTGGCTTGTTTTTTATAGTCTATGGCCTCTTGAATTAATTATATTTTTTTTTATTTTCGATGTATGGTTTGCTCAATAGGTTGTTGCTCCACTCTTTGTTGGTTTTAGTGATAATCTGTTGGTAGTGGTCTATTGGTGATGAATTTATTTTTTATGACATTTTGAGGTTAGGTTGTTAATTTTAATAAATGGTCTCTGTGTATGGCCATTGAAATAACAGTTTTGCTGCTCCATTTTTTGATTTGGTTGGTCTTTGTGGTTTGCTCTCTTTCTCAAATGTTGTGGTGTTCTATTAGTTAGGTTATGCTGATGGTGAATTTGTTTTTTTTTGTGATAGTGGTATGGGGGTGTGAGTAGAAATGGAAGTGGTGGTGTTGGTGTGTTGAGGGTGTGGTGGTGGTGGTTTTGGTAGTAGTTTGTACGTTGTGATGATTTGTAGTAGTTGATGTTGTGGTGGTGGTGTTGTGTTGGTGTGATGATGTGGTGGTGGTGGTGGTGTTGTGTAGTGGTGGTGGTTGTTGGTTGTGGTCCATTGGTGATGAGTTTGCTTTTTTCTGTGATGTGGAAGGTATGTGTGGAGATGGGATTGGTGACATTGGTGTGTTAATAGTGTGTTGGTGATGGTTTGTTGTAGTGGTGGTTATTTTTGTAGTGGTTGGTTGGTGATGATGATATGTGGGTGTTGATGATGTGATAGTAGTGTTGGTATTGATGATGATGTGGTGGTGGTGGTGTGTCAGTGGTGACGTGTTAATAGATTTTAGATGTTTATCTTATGTTACCTTATCGGCATAATTTTAGGGGGGTCGTCTTGTGGAAGTTGTCGGTTGCTGGAATGGAAATCCCGTCGCCCACTTTGAAGAGTCATTTAATATATATATATATATATATATATATATATATATATATATATATATATATATATATATATATATATATATATATATATAATATAAGTTTAGAAAAATATGAAATGAAACTAATCTCATATCTTTCAAAGTTTAGATGAAAGAACACTACACCTCAAGCTGCGTATCTATCCCGAAAAATAAACACAAGACCTGAGGGTGAGACTCGATCAAACAAACTAAAAAATATATGACATATGTTTGGTCTGCAAAACTATTTTATTATAAGCTGACAAGTTCCCCTATTTAATATGAAAAATTAAATAGGATTTATATTAAGTTGTGTTTGGAAAAGCTTTCTATAAGGGAAAGCCCCTATAGTTAATTACATCTTAGATAACCGAAGTCACCTAAGAAAACTCTTGATTAAAAATCATGGAATATTATCTTCAAGAATTTCAGAAGGATAGGACTTTGCAAGGAGATCAGACAAGGAGATATGAAAGGGGAATGACTCAAATTTGAAACATTTATTTCTGGAATTCAAAGGAAGAAGAACTAGAGGATGTCACAGATCCTGAGGAGAACCTCGGTGACTTCCCAAACTATCCTACTGTTTGGTAATAATTTAGAGGAGAAATATTTAAGTGTTTCATTCTGCCAATTTTATTAATGAGGGATTACATTTGTGTGAAACGATCACACAAATAATCTAGAAGATGTGAGGATTTAGGTAGTAACGAACGATAACCTCAGAATTCTAAAATGAATTAGGGTTTATATTATATAATAGGGCTATGCAGGGGCCTAAAAAGTTGAGGATTTATGTCACACTAGGCGGACAACCTTGAAATCTTATGGCTTGTTGTTTAATTCTAAAGAATGGTTTAGCTGGTGTAGACATGTTTTGCTGTTGAAGATGGTTGTGCTGCCCACGATGCTAGCTCAAAGCTCATCGTCGTAGCAAGTTTAAGTTTTCTAATGTATCAAGTTTTGATGTCAAATCAAATGCTTCCTATGGTTATGGTTATTTAAATATTTTGGGGGATGTTAAAGCTGATTAGAGCGACACCGGTTAGGATCCTACGGTTCCCTTGTTCTGACACCACTATTTTCTTTCAAATTCACTTAGTCTAAATAAATTTATTAAACTCAATTTAATGAGTTCCATACTTTCATCTAGACAGTGGGAAGTCTCGTTAGTAACAATAGATTAGCTCCTCCGAGGGATTCCCGATCATCCAATAGAGATATTTTAATTTAGTTGCAATTTTTATTTTATTTATTTTGTGATTAAATCTTGAGTTGTATTATATTTTAACTATTATGGAGATGAATTTTATCTTATTTTGATTTTAATTTTGGTTTCAGTTTGGTGGCTATCCTAAAGATTTTTTTTTTACATGCATGGTGACATTATTATCTAACATGCAAGTTTATAAGCATGAAAAATAAAGTAAAGAAAGTGCAGGAAAAGAAGGTACTGTAAACTTTGAAAGCGTACTTGTCGAGTCTTCTCGTTCCTTCACTTGAAATTTTAGTATCTTTTGCAGTAAACATTTATAATTTATAGAAAAGTAAAACCTATAAATAAGTTCATCACAGGACTACCGAATCGTATGTCATAACTTGGTGGGTCCTATTTATATAAGTTCATATTTGATTTCTCAGGCAAGACATAATGAGTTTAATCGTGCTTCAAGATATCCAAAAGAGTATGAGGAAGGTCCAGGGACCAGGCCCTGGACATCTCATAATCTCTTGAAAAGTCACGAGTTCGTTCAAACTTATTATGTTGCTTAATCACTCATCCTTATCATACTCTTATGTTCAATGAACTGATGTTCTAGCTAACCCTAAGGATGGGGTAATTATCACTTGATATTTTATTTATAAATTATGTGGGTGAAGGTCTTTATGGGGAAAATTAACTTAATTAAGAAGCTTAGCCGGTTTGATTTTTTTTCCAGTTAGGCTTGTAGTGCTTCAAATATATTTATAACTAATTTTATCATCTTTTCTAATCCATATTAATCAAATTTGATTAATCCTGACTCACTACCGAGCCCTTAAGACTTAATAGGTATATTTGCAACTTTATGTAAAGTTAAATATGCAAGTGCAATTCTTATCGGAGTATTGCATTATCATTTGCGCACCAATTAAGGGGTATTGAATTAATGAATTATTGACTTCCAAGATCAAACCCCTAACCTTAAGGATCATTTAATTTTCATTATCTTCCAAATTAAAGTAATTTATGGAAATTGTAAATTTATTATTTAATGTGACAAAGTTGGGATTGGTTTCTACCACTTACCACTTTATGTTTCAGTCACTTAATCATGTTAATTAAGATTATTCATTGCCCATTTTCCATTTTAATTAAGCCTAAATATTGATTAAGTCCAAATCTTCAAAATTATCATTTTTTCCCTAAGGACCCAACACTTCATAATTTATCTAATTTAATGCAAATGACATTGAAATTTTAATGGTACCCTGCCCCATGGTCAATTAAAATATCATAGGAGAAAATGTGATTTTTCTGAATTTATTTAATTTTATAAATATTTTAATGCAAACAAAGGATTTTCAATAAAAATTCAATAATTCAACCAAAATAAGACTTCTATCCTTAAGGAAATTCTTGGACGTTCACCTAAGTTAGAGGACCAATTTTCATGATTTTTAGAGGTTTAATTTAATTATTAGAATTATTTGTTTGTTTTGAGAATTAATTAAATATAAAATATTATTTAAGTGAAAAATTAAGTTTATATTTTTCTTAAATCACTCTGATCCAGGGAACCCAAAAAAAGAAATTTCATATTTTTTATTTATATTTTAATTATTAAAATTATTTTAGTGAGAAAAATAAAGAAAATTCATTTTTAAGTCTACAAAAATTAATATCTCGAGTCAAAAAATTAGGAAAATTATTTTAATTTGTCCCAAGTGGTTAGAAAGCAAAATGTGACATTTTAGTTTGTTTTTAAAATTTTGCAATTTTTATGATTTTAAATTAATTTTAAAATATTTAAATGCCTAAAATAGCTAAAAGATGAAGTGTTTATTTTAATTCCAATTTTATTTTTCTTAGGTTCCTATAATCATAAGGAGCTCTCAAAACTAATTTGGTGATTTTTGAGTTGTATTTTAATTATTATAATTATTTTAGTGCAAAAAATGTCATTTCACTTAATTAATCCATTTTAGTGGTCAAATTAATTCCAATTGACTTGAAAATTTTATGGGGAGCTCCTCTGATATTAAATTATAGTGAAAAATGATTTTTATGTCTTTTAAATTTATAATTACCCCTAATTAATTTTATTTCATTTTTAGAGGTTGTTGTCAATTAGGATTATTTTAATAAGTTAAATCAAGTTTATATTTTTCCTAAGATCCTTTGATCACAATAAATCTACCAAAATAAGTTTTGTATTTTTCTTATGAGTATTTTAATTCTTATAATTATTTTACCAAAATAGGGATCATTAACTTGAAAATTAGATATCTTTAGTTAGAGATGCCCCATGACCTTGGAAAAATCAGGCAAGATATTTAACAACAGAGCATTAAAAGCCCCATGGTCCCATGTCATGGTGAAATGTTTATGAAAATGAGGAATCAATACAAGAACAACACCATTTAATTAATTAAAAATCATAAATGCATCAAACAGACATGAAATTATTTCCCCATTGTTCTCCTCTATTCATTAAGCAAGAGGGTATTTTTATTTTATTTTTGTGATTTTTCTACACCAAGATATGAATTTTTGAATTTATGGGAATTAAATAAATCAATTAAATCCCTAATTTCCTACTTAAATAACGTGGCACCGCGTCATTCTAGGCAGATCCGGATAGCGCTTGCAGTGCACTCCCATTTGATGTTGCCACTTAAGTCAGCTGCCACACGTCTCCATTGTATCGTTCAACCTTCTCGTCTAACACAATCAGAGCCCTCCATTTGATACACGTATGATCTGACAGTTGCGGGAACCGTCCACCTTTAAAGCTTAATATCTCTCTTGATACTTAACCAAATTAAGTGTGGTTTGTTCCTATAAACTCATCTTGACTAGGAGAACATAATTAAACCTTAAGTTCATTCTATATGCATGGAGAATTAAAATAAGCTTGGTTTAGTGTAGGGTTCAATACCTTTGGCCAAGAGGTGTGGCCTCGATTGGGTGCTTCCAAAAGCTTGCTTTGAGTCCAAGAGCTTCTAGATGAAGCCTTAAGCCATGGTGAAATGCCTAGGTATGAAAAAGACCAAGGCCGATTTAGGGGGTTGATCAAATTCCACCTTAGGGTGGTATGGTGATGGGGCTTCTATGGAGAATCTTCTTCTCTCACTCAGGGGATGGTGTAGATGCAATTAATTTGAATTTGGTGGAATCTATAGGGGTCTTGTTTATGGATTGATTTTAAGCTCCCAAATTAAGCTGATGCAGTGGTTTTTAGAGCTTGAGGATGGTTGGATTGAGCTCAGTGCATCTTAAAGAAGCTCTATGATTAATTTGGCAAAGTCTCCCCAAGAAATTTCAAGCTCTCCTCCATTGGTCGTGAATGGTGAGTTTAAATAGAGGGGTAAGGAGAGGCTGTCATGGCTAGTCAGTGGGTGCTATGATTTTCTTAGGTGGAGGGAAGAAAAGAGCAACAATCCAATTGGAATGAGCTAGCTTGGTTGGGTTTAATTTTGGGGTTTTGGCTTAGGTGGGGTTCTTTTATTTGAGTTGTCTGGCAGCCAAGGTGGCATGCCAACTATGGAGGGGTCACCATCTGACTCAGGGAGGTCAGGGTTAGGTCTTGATGCAGTCCATTAAGGTTGGCCATTTGTAAAGATTTTGGATTAGAGAGGAATAAGGGAAGTATCATTTGGGGTCAATTTGGGTCAAAACATGATTTGGGGTTGGGTTCACCCACCAAGGAAGGTTTGGGCTGAAGAGAAGATCATTTGGCTTGGCTTAATTAGTGAGGAGGAGTCACCATCTAAGGGATTTGGCTAAGCATTGGTTAGAGTGTATCATGGGAGTGGTTAAAGAGAATCTTAAGGGATCTTGAAAGTGGCTTGTCCTCTTGCCATTAATAGCTAGGTGAGGTGGCAAAGGCTCATATGGCTCACCTATGGCTTGGGGATTGCTTCATGGCTTGTCCTTGACTTGGTCAACCTGCATGAGAAAGGATGTTGAATTTTAGGTAATTTTTAAATGGTGTTGTCATGATTCCAAATGTGGAATGGGAAAATGTTACAAATATCATAATGTATGGTTTGATTTAATTGGAAGATGAAATGATTTTGTCAGGTGGGCTTTTGATTTCAAGGAATTAAAAGTTGGGCTTAGTTTTGATGGACTTTTGGAAATGGTATGGTGGGCTTGAGTTTGGGCTGAATTGTATTAAATTTTGGGTTGAACCAATGTTTAATTTGGCATAGAAAGATGTCATGAAGAGTTTGGAAAGGATTTCAAGTGATTTTGAATTGAATTGGAAGACCAATTTGGGGGATTTTGACATATGACCAAAATTGGGGCTTTTTTATTTAGGTAAAATTGAGCTTGCAATTGGGTCAATTTGGGTTTGTATTTGGTTTCAATTGGTATTAGAAAAGTTGAATTTTGGTTTGGAATTGAAATTGGGCAAGATTGAGGCTAATTTGGGGAAATTGGGCCTTTAAGTGCAATTTGGGGCTTTTGGTCAAGATGAATCAAATTGGTCAAATTGAGCTCAATGGAGTGTTTCTAATTGATTTTGGGGACATTTGAAATGATTTTGAGGGTTTTGGAAAAGTTTGGGCCACTAAGGAAATTTTTTGTAATTTTTGCAAATTTGGCCATAATATGATAATTTTGGAATTTTTTTGATGTTTTGGGCAATTTGGGTAGTTTGAAATGGTTTGAAATGATTTTTGAACAAATTTGGGTATTTTGGGTGAAATTGAAAATTTTGGTCAAATTTAGGGTTTGAGGGTGTTTTTGTAAATTGGGTAGATTTGGAGGCAAAATGCTAAGTTGAGGATTTTAGCGAAATTGAGGTGCCAACCACCCCATTTGAGCTAAGGACCAATGGAATCTCTATTTGGGTCATCTATGCACTGGTCTTAGCTAGACTCTAGTCTATGGCTAGTGGGTCTAGGGGACCATCTACATGAGTCTCCCAAAATATCAAGAGTCAACAAGCCTTGGGTTTAGGGTTGTGAGTGGGGTGAAAGTGCATGCACTAGCTCAAGACCAACACCTAGAGGGTTGACCCTAAGGACAACCAATCCTATGGGGACTCCCCTTGAGCTCCCCCATATTGGCCCACCTACTAGGTGCTACAGATTAGGACCAATATATGGAACTTCAAGTTGAGCAAAGAAGAGTTTATAATTTCTATGGTAAGGGTTCCTTTTTTAGTCCTCTAGGAATAGTCAACAGGAAAGTCTTATGGTTAGACCCTAGACTACTAAAGAGGAAAGACTAGAACTCAACTAAAAGTGAGGCCAACCTACCTTTTCGACTTGTGGTATTTTAAATGACAATTTATATTTTCTCTGTCACACATTTATGTTGATTGGTTCTTTTCATTTTAGTAAACGTCATGATTAAGATTGAAGAAATTGGTTCGTCTGTCATGCGGAATAAACAACTCATATATTGCTCGCTCTACATGTATGACATCCACATACACAGGCAACAAGTGCATTGGAGAGTTTCTTGTAGGTCACTTGACAAGATTTAACAATATGTTTAGTATGACAAAACTAGTGTTCATTAATCTGTTAAAAGAATAGCAAATGAATCATGAACTTCATGGCTCCTCTAAAATAACTTCAAGAGAGGTGTTAGTCATAACCCTCTATAATTTATCATATAATGAATCAATGAGAGGAGTTATTGACCAAATCCAACACTAATCAGAAGCAATTAGTATATATTTCTTAATTATTTTGAATGCTTGGATCAACTTACCATAAAAAATTTATCAAACCTAAGGACCCCACGTTCCAAAGGACTCCTGTAGAGATTTCACAAGATCGATGTTGCATATCAAAATTTAAGGTAAAGTTAATGTATTCATATTTCCTTAAATTTACCAGAACATAGTTACTCTAATATCTTGTATTGTATTGGAGTGATTGATGGAACATATGTAGATGCATGCATGTCAAACTGTGAAAAGATTGCCTACATCGGGCAATGTTGTTCACCCACACAAAATGTAATTGTTTTATATGATTTTAATATGTGCTTCAATTTTGTTATGGGTGGATGGGAAAACAACGAACACAACAGTCGCATATTCAAATTTGTCATAGAAACTAAAAAATACAACTTTCCATGGCCACCCTCAGGCTTGCTTGAATATTGAAATAGTACTTTCTATGTAATGCTAATGATTATAATTATGTCGTGAAGATACTGGATATACATTTTAAAGAGGGTTTCTCAAACATTTTCTTGATACTAAATACCATATTTCTGATTTTGAAGATGCTAACAACATCGCTCGAGTTTGAAAAGAGATGTTTAATAAGAGACACTATTCCTTATGCCGTGTTATCGAAAGAGCATTTGGGGATTGGAAGCAAAATGGGTTATGTTGTGAGATATGCCCACATATCCATTCAGAAAATAAGTGTGGATTTTGGTCGTTATATTCGCTCTCCAAAACTACATTCATCAACATCTTTCACGTAGTGACAATGACTTCAATAAGGCAGATGAAGATCATTCACATGTCCCTCTGAAGATGAATCTCGTCTAGGGCAATCAAAATTTTAAGCTAATAGTGATTTGCCACTGTCATGTACCCGAGATGGGGAAGGTGCTGGGGAGATGATGGAGTTAAGAGGTAAATTACATATGTCATAATTAGCTGGTTAAATGATGTTGTATGTTTTTAATTTCTTTATTTATATTGTGTTGCGAAATGCTTAGCATTTAGGATAACTGACGGTTTGTGAAATAATGTTTGTGTTGAATCTCAATTTGGTGCAAAATTTATTTTCAATTCTTTTGTATGTTTCTTTTTCCTGCTTGGATGGTCTCCTAGGTAATTATGGTAAATATTTCACGTGTTTATTTATTTTCTAGCTCTTTTGCATTTTTTATTTTTGAATTAGAAGTCTATGATGAGATGTAAGTCCTTGAGGGTTTTTTTGGATGGCCTATATGTTGTTATGGGTTTTGATACGCATTAAATCATTATCAAGGCAACCAAATGTCCTTTATTTTTAATTCAAATAATAGTTGGGGTTTTTTTAGATGGCCTTTTGTGTGATATGGCTATGTGACATATCTGAGCATGATTATACATGTTTAAAGGCAACTAAGATCACATTTATATCCCGTCACATGACTATTAGGGTTTTTCTGGATGATCTTTGTGGTGATATGCTTCAGTGACATATACGAGCTCGGTATTACTTGGTTTAAAGACAAATAAGAACCCCTTTTTTGTTAAAGATCCAATGTCTTCTTGTAGTAACATATTAACTATTGGTTTATACTTTATACTCTGATACCTCAAAACTGTACAAAACTTTGTTTGTGTATTTATATTGTTCTTTTTTTTATTAATGTTGCATATAAGGGTTTGTGCTTTGTGGTTTGTAAGCCTTTAAAAAATTTGAGCTCGAGGTCTATGTGACATAAATGACCGCAGGGGTTTTTCTGGATGGCCTTTATGGTGTTATGCTTTTGGTACACATATGAGTTTGATATTTGATGGTGTAAAGGCAACCAATAACCCCTTCTTTTAAGATTTAATGTTTTCTTGCAGTGAGATTATTTATTAGTTTATATTTTATGCTCCGAGACCTCACAACTCTATAAAACTTTATTTATGTATTTCTATTATTATGTTTTACAAATGTTGCATCTAGGAGTCTGTGTTTTGTGGTTTTAAACCTTCCGAAAAGATGAATAAGGTCTTTCGATGCATCTAGAGTATTGCCCTATTATAGTGGACTTCAGTGCTCTCCACTTACTTTGCGATAGGAGCTAGTTATGGGAGACATTTTTCAGTTGTCCAAAGAATAGATCAGAGAACTGTGACATTTTCAGGTGGGCAGATCGGTTTCATGATTCCCCCTCCAATAGTGATGAGGTGTGGATAGTTTTGTTGAAGTGACTATTCTCTCGTGAAATTAATCATTTATATTTAAAATTCAATATTATGAAATTAATCGTTTACATTTTAAATTCAATATTATTTATTATTTTAATAATTTCATTTTTAATTTTGATTGTTATATTACTCACTATTTAGTTTTTACTTTGTGATATGCAAAACAAGCACTTATTATATTATAAACATCACAATAATACATGGACAAACTTGTCTTTTTATCATAAACAACTTTAGCATATCTGCTGCTTAACTTCACAAAAAAATAGACACACAACTTTCGCGCAATAAAATCATAGCACAGTTGTTGTGCAACAGTTTTTTAATAAGTTTCAACTGCCCCAAATAAACCATAAGTGGGTCGCGACAATGAGCCAAATAAATTTTTTTAATATTTTATCTTTTATTAAAAAAAACTTTAATTTTTTAAGTTATTTTGTTTAAAAATGTAATAATTATAAATAATTTTTAAAAAATGTTTGAATAAATAAAAAAACAAAATATTATAAAAAAAGTGTAAGTTCCTTTATCAAATTGTTTAGTTTATAAGTACTTTTCTTTCAATAATAATAAACTTAATATTTAATTTATAAAAAAATATAAAATTTTTCTTAAATTATTAAAGTGATTTGAATGATAATATTAAAATATTATAGTTGTTTAAATATAGCTACAATAAATAATTCAAAAGAAAAAGAAAATTTTGTATTGTAGTGTAATATTTAAAAAATTTAGGTTTTTATTTTAAATATTTGAAACTATTTAATTTTATATTGATTAAATTTAACAATTTTTTTATAAATTTAATACATTTTTAGTAAACTAAAATTATTCAAAATTTTAATACGTGAAGTAAAAAATATTTTATACTTGTAAATTTGTTTTTAAATATAGAATAATATAAATTTTCTCTATATTCTTTAGGTAAGTTTTTTTTCTTTCATAAATCGATACAAAAATAATAATTAAAATTAAAAATATATTTAGTTTCTATAACTAATTTCTAGAGAATATATAAATAAAAGAATTACCACACAAAAAAACTCAAATGATTCATGAAAATTAAAAACTAATAAAGTTTTGATTACATATCAGTGAAACAAAAAAGTAACTACTAACATCTCAACATCAAGGTGGGATGCACCCAACCCTAAATTTTGTTGACTAAAAATATTATGAGAATATGAAGGGAAAAAAAAAAGTAAGAATAGAAGGCATCCCTTTTGGTGATTCCTGAACTAGGTTGTATGTTATTGTGTAGCCATAAGGTAGATATTCAATTTGTTGTTGTATGGTTATAGTACTTCGATGTGATCCTCATCCGAGATTAAGGGATGATGATTGTTCATGGAATTTGCTAGAAAAAAAATTAGAGCTTCTCTTAATTGTCTTTTATCTATCAAGCCTTCTACTGTTGTTGAATAGTTTGCTCATAATCTTTACATGTATCAAAATATTATTGTTTAGTGCTTTCAGAGTGCACTAAAGAATGTAGTTGTCAAGCCTCCACACTAAAATTATTGATGGTGAGCTTTATTACGCCAACATCTCTCTCATCATTACCCTATAATGGTTCAAACATGTCATACATTCGATCAATTATCTTTTGTTATAATAAAATAATAAAATTGTGTATTGAAAATTCAATAGAAAATGTATATAAAAGTGAAATTTACTTACATAAATCCATCAAATAAGTGCCCCGTAATAGAGTTCTTAGCTTGAAGCAAATATAATGAAGTCATACTTATACCAATATAATTGACATGCTATTGCATGACAACCATTATTTGGCATGATTATGGGATTTATAATGTAAAAAAATCTTTGATTCCATAGTTATATGCTTAATTGATCATGGTCAAGTCAATCAATGTATGTCTTACATCTACCATCCCCACACTAAAAGCTAACATATAATCTAGTGACCATCACTCCGCTAAGGCTAATAACAGGTTATGATCCAAATGAATAAATCTTAGGTTTCAGAGGCTTGTGATGCCTACAATTCTGAGTTTCTAGATAAATCAAGGACATTCAATTTAGGGTTGGATGATTTCTGAATTAATTTAGTATAATATGACATTATCTACTAGTAATGACAACTATTTTGATCTCGACCAATACATGGTGCAAACATAGGGCTCTATCAACGTACTATTTAGCATATTGTGGTCACATGATCCACTAGTGGCTAGATTAGTGATTCATTAGGATAATTACTAAAGCTATTAACCCATCACACAAGTACAAAAAGGGAGGTCCACCATCATATTGGCCAATTAATGCACATAGGGAGGAATCCTATGCTGATGAAAAACTTACATATAAGGCTATTTACATGACATATGTTATATTTACATACTGATGTTATAATATGGTGGTGAGCTAAGGGCTATGAAAGATTTCACACCTAACTGTTTTTGTGGAAAGAATAAAATGATATAGATGCTAGCAGACAAGAATCATGGCAAGTTAAAATAATAAATTCTTCAGCATTTAAACTTTGATTTTAATGAGTTTGATGTTCATCTTGTTTATCGCTTTCAACTAAGCAATGGATTTTTAGCTACATATGTAACTCATGATGATTCATGTGAATTTATATTATCAAAAGCATACATTCACTCTCCAATAATGTAGGTTGAAGTAGAGCAAATTAAAGAAAATATGCATGTAAATGTGAGTGTGCAGTAACTTTGAATGAATCATAATAATGTTCCATTTTGACATGTGAAAAGTCTGTGAAGCCTGATTGCCGGAGTTAAATATGAGTTCATATTTTGCATAAATGTATATTTTTATATTTAGATTATATATATATATATATATATATATATATATATATATATATATATATATAAGTAGAGTAAATGATTACAAAGAGGGCATAATTTAATACATGATATTGTATTAAATAAAGTTGAAATGCTTAATCAGATGGTAGTGAATAATGATTTTTTTCATTTTTTTTTTTCAAAATGATCAATAGTGAGATGCATATGTTAATTTTGATGGTGTTTTATATCATCAACTAAGAACATAAAAAATTTATTTTCTTATGATTTATATGTTTCCATGATCTTTGAAGTAAAAATTACATTACAAATGACTTTAAATGCATGGTCCATTTGTACTAACACTGGATATAAGAAGTTGACTTCAAGTAAATCTAAATTGTCATTTGCACGAGTTCATCATGATGATGCACCACAACCTTGTGGATGATATTTACATGCTAGAGGAAGAAATATCTTAGTCGGGCATAGTGTGTCTCAACTATAACATGTCAACATATATGAAGTCATTGAATTATGCAAAGAGATCACATATAAGGTACCTTTAGATTTATTTGTCATTTTATATTGTCAAGCATACGTCGCCAAATACATATGAAATCAAGAGAAATAATTAGGCATATAGAAGCTCAATTTAACATTCGAGTCTCATACATGAAGGCTTGGGATGCAATGAGAAAGATATGAGAAAGATCTTTGATATTTAGAAAAATTCATATGGAAGTCTGGATCATTTATGGAAGCTATAAAAAATGTAATGCTCGACATTATTTATAATATTGATTTTACTTTACAATATCATACTAAGATTTTATTTTGGATTTTTGGACCATCACTTCAGAATAGTGTCACTATTGCCCAATAATAAGTCTCGATGACACTTTTTTATAATGAAAGTATAGAGGAGTACTTTTAATGGCAAGTGGTATCGATGCTAATAATGGTACATTCCCAATTGTATTTGTCATTTGTTGAGTTTAAATCAAAAGGTTCTTGAATGAGAATTTTATGTAGATTATATGACACAATTTAAATTATTATGTGTTCACAATATCTTTGTATAATGCTAGAAAAGCATTATAGTTTTGTTCATGGTCACATAGAGTTATTTCCTTGGGATGCACAATGTGATTGAAAGATGTAGAAATACTGCACGAGAAAATTTATTAACTAGAAATATAAATGATTTGGATATTATTAGGATGCAAATGCCTGATCTTTTAATTTAAAAAGAAAGCATATGATTAGATAGTTGAAAGAAATGTCACAAAATATAACTTATATTATGATGGTGGCTTTTGTTATGGAACAATGATTACCATTGCATTTGAATCCTTCAATGGTGTTCTTAGACGAGCACTTGCATTGTCGATAAAACAATAAACTGTGTTATTTATTGTAACTGTTGGATCCTAGATTGTCATGTGGATCGCAACCAAGGAATAGAGCATCGGTCGAATGAAGGAAGGATAGATAAGGAAAAAGTAATACTTAGTTTTTTTTGGAAACTTTTTGGGCCTATGATCATTATATTTATAACTTTTTGGTAAAGTACCATAAATTACATGGTTGTCCCTTCATTTAATAGGAACACCACTACAATTTATAGTCCATTATACAATTAAATATTGGTAACTAAATAGGAAATATTTTGACCATGTAAACGTCGTTAGCATTGCTCCACATCTGTAAGTGCTCCTAACGCTGCTTCATATCCATAATGGAGGCGTTCATTTGATCGTCTCATAATCATTTGGCCGATTGAGCAATCCCGCTCCCAAAGAAAAATGTTGACGAACCACATGTTAAGATATGTTAAATATCTTAAATCTAACATATGCTAAAATGTTGTATCATTTGGCCGATTGAGCAATTCTGCCAAATGAAAAGAGCAATCACGTCGTTAACAGAAAAATATTCATGATCATTTGGCCGATTGAGCAATCCCCATCCCAAATGAAAATGCTCAATCGGCCAAATGATTGTGAATTGCTAGAAGGTTGACGAACCACGTGTTAAGAATGGCCTTAAATCGAATGTTGCTTTCTTCCAATTTGATCGTCTCATAATCATTCGCTGACTTCCTCCGCACTGAGGTGATGTATCGACATATCTTTCTGTTGACTTAGTGGTTCGACTGATTTCATGATCAATGCGTAAACATAAACCATCCTCGCTTGATCTTGTGTCGTCTCGAGATTTGTGCATGCATTTTATTGATATACAAAATTAGTTCCTTGATTCACTTATTTCTTTGAAAGTGACAACTTCTATAAGAATAATAGAAATAAATAACATTATTATTCATAAAATGAATAAAATATATTATTATAAATTATACTCCATTCATTTACTCGCCCCTTATTCTTATAAAAAAGGCGATAAGTGCTTTTTTTTTCTTTTTTCTTATTGTCTCGCATCTTTTGCTTGTTAGTTGGTCATTTATGCGGATGAAATCAGGCGCCAAGAAACTAGTAAGCAAAGAAGGCTTTGGATTTCCTACTTCTAGAACACGCCCTTAGGGGGTGCGAGAAAGGAAAACTCAACAGCTCAAGCCCGCTCTCAAAGAAAAAGGTTGGCGAAGAGGTCCGACTAACTAAGAATAGAAAGTTAGATGAGAAGAAAACAATTAACGACAAAAGGCTAGTCAAAGGGAAGAAATCAATTAAAGAACCAAATGCAAAAAAGCTATGTGCGGAGGAAGTCAGTGAATCATTTGATTCAACACCACTTATGATAAGGAGTCATAAAGGTGGAAAGGTATTGGACCCTACATCGCTTTGTCAGCTTTCGGCCCAACTACCGTCTCAAGAGGGGGAACCTGACCCGGCCCGCAACTACACAATTATTTAAGTTCTGAAAGATGGTAAAAAACTTTTCTCAATTTATATTCAGCTGCTAGTGTGCAAAATAAATATTTATAAAATTGATTAATGACTTACACACAAGGGGTACTACGCAATTATATGTATCGTTTCAAGTAATATAGAATTTTCTTTTAAAACCCCAATATCGAACCATAGGGAATAAGTGAATTTCTATGTCAACTTAGAAATATTTTACTCAAACTATAAACAAAATTTGTAGGAGAATAATATCAAACTTTTTTGTAAAGGATTATAAACTAAAGTTTGCTAATTCTAAATTAAAGCTAAAAGTAAATGCAAATTTTTTAAACTACAGATGTATAAAGGAGTATGATTATAACAATAAGTCTTTTCCATTGCAAAGAAATTGTAATAAGTGTAATAATCAAATGCTTAAAGATAAAAATGAGCTTTTGTGATAAATATAAGCATACTTATTCCTTACCATCTCCCGAGTGCATAAAAATATTGACTAATCTAAAGTTAAGTTTTTGATTGATATGATTGTGCTGAGTAGATTCTAGCTTCTCACTTTTAAATTACCCACCGTGTCTTCTCTATTAGGACCAACCAAACCTCAGGTTCCAAATTTAAAAACAAATTGATAAAAGTTCTAGTATGTACTCTATAATCATCAATTCTACGCCTATCAAAACTTATCTCCCAATTTATTTTCACTCCCCCTTGGACTTGGCTCCTCTCCATCCAAGGTTTAGTGTGGTATTCAGTAGTTAGGTGAAATCATAGCCCTCCCAGGTCATTATGTTTCACAACGAATTTTAACATCACAAATGACCAATTTGCAAAGTAAATTAAGAATCGATGAAAATATCATCACAAATTTATAGAATAAAAGAAATCTTCAAAACATTCTAACTCAACACATGATTACTTCTTTTTGCAAGGAGAAATATAAGAAAACTACTCAGAATTTATAGTGATAACAAAACAAAACATAATATATATTAAAATCTAAGTTTACAAGAAAAAACTTAAACACAAGTACAAATACTCATTTCAAACTCTTCCCCAAGCAGTCCTTTAAAGTTTGTTGACTAAACTTAACTCCACAAGACTCACACAAGACTCAACAAACACTCACAATCACCACACTCTCACTATGGTGGCCGCCCACCCCAATGGTGGTCAAAAATACCCAAAAACGACTCTCCTTTCGTTCAAAAAATTTTCCTATTTATAAAACTCTGAAAAATCATAAAGGGTTACTTCAGGTACCTTTTCAAAATTCATCTAAATTCAAATAATATAAGCCTAACTGTTTCTAGTGTCTACGCGCCCAATCGTTTCTGGCGCGTAGGAGCCCAACCGTGGCACCTAGGTGTCAGCCTTCTAGAACATCTTGGCTCCTAAGTGTCAGGTTAATTTTTGTTCTTTATCCTCATTTGACCTATTTTTGCTCCATTTTTGCTCATTTTGCTCTTAAACTCCATTTCTTGTACCTAAAATCAAAAACACACAAAATATCTTTCATTAAAAAACAATATCCTTAAAAAAGATCATGAAATACACATATAAACATAAGTAATTTTAAGGTGTGTTAGAACCTTTAAGTAGGCTTATGCAAGTTCTGCCACTAGCCTTTACTCTAATTTACCCACTGACTCTGAAAGCTATTCAAGGTGATGTTCCTCTTATGATAGTGGAGCTGCTCCATTGTTTAGCTGATGAGGCTTTCTAAATTGAAGCTGCACCATCAGATATTACTCCTTTGCCATCAATCAAAAGGGATATTCACGGTGGTGAGTCTCTTCTTGTTGCAGAGAGCTTTAGTACATTAAAACTAAATCAAATGATTAGTAACTCTATTTTTTTTCACTTAATCCTCTCATTTCCTGTTAAAACAACAGCTCAATTACTACAAAAAATCATGGATATCATCAACTCTCAACTCAGAGAGCTGACACGACAAATCAAGTCAATGGAGCATGCTGGACCTTCAGTCCAAATTGTAGATGAAGGAGTATTCACCACAAGTGCCTCTTCCAGTCTTATCACCTCCTCTTTCAGCTGATCCTGAACAGGAGACTGACGGTCGCGAGCAGTCTCATGGGCCATTAGTTCGTTGTATGGACAACATTGTAGATTCATTGGCTCGGGCTACTGATATCCAGTGTGAAGCTACTATCTTGGACCTACAAGAGGAGTTAGTGGTCGTGTACACAAATATGAAGGCCCTTCGGGCTCAAGTTTCTGACGTGGAGGCTCTTTGGCAAAGTTACTAATATGGAAACACTTCAAGTCCAAGTTGTTGATATTGAAGTTTCTGGGCTAAGGTAGCAACCATAAGAGGTGAAGTGGCTAAATTTTTGGTTGCTAGTTTGATTTCTCATGTAGTTTCCAAGAGAAAAAAGAAAAATACAAGTTTGGTGGGCATGCGTTGTACATGATTTTAAAGAACCAGTGTTTGGTCATGTCTGAGGTAGTTGATGCCCCGTCTAAAAAATACTTCTTTTTATAACCAAAAACATTTTATAATTTAGCCATCATGATTTTTCTTGAACTTTGTGCCAATGTGACATATCGATGGAGCTCTATGCTGCACTATTGTTTCCCAAAGGAGTCTACAAATAGGTATGAATGGATGTTAAGTGAAACTTTTGCATTTTGCTCTTTAACTATCTTTAGTTCGTTTTTCTTTCAAAGCTCATCTCTCCATATTTTTAGTTTGATTAGGTCATTCTATAGGTCAATCCTTACGGAGTTTGAGGTTAGGTTATTAGAACAGACTTGTGTTTACGACACAAGTTTCATCTTGAAGCAAGTGGATGCAGATGTCTGGGCCACTGATTATTTTGGTGATGGCCCAATTTTTTATTGAGACTAGTTTTGTTGTGGGCTCCAGCCTCTATGCACAATGCTTCACCCAATCTTCAACTTCTATAACATTATCCCAACCTAAGGGAAGCCAACTTCAATTTTAGTGATGATAAACTATGTGATCTATTTGCACAGAAGAGGCTTTTTGGGTCTCATATACTATTTTCATACATGCTCTCCATCTGAATCAAGAAGGATGGGTATATGGTTTTTGGGACTACCCAAATGTTCCATTTTATCAACTTAGAGAACAAGATAAAAGATTGCAAGCTTTAGCTTTTTAGGGCTGTCTGTGATCAATAGGGCATTTTAACTAGAGCCATAGGAGGTTCGTTTAAAAAAAGTAAAAAAAATTTCTCCTCGACTGAGGGCAATTGAGCAAGTTATTATCAGTCGGGAATTGTTGGTAGTCTAATACATTGATCCTTCGACTATAAATCAGGTTTTAAATTTGAAAAAAAATATGACCTAATAAAATATGTGATGTGGGCTACTTTCAATGAGATTGAGGAGAAGAGGCAACTAGAGAAGACTACTTAGCTCTCTAAGAAGGCATCAAGAGAAAAGAAAAAAAATTAGGCATAGAAACATAAAAGAGAACAAAAGAAGCTGGTTCATCTGGGGGACAAATACCATGTTCGGATTTCATTCATTCAGTTTCAAAAACTTCCATTATTATTTAGAATAAAGTCATAGAAAAATTAATACCCATCGAACAAAAACCTCCCCTGGTGATTATAGGTGAATCAGAAAATGATGCGACTCTGATGCGACTCCTTCCCATTTCCCTATAAATAATGAAGGAATGTCGAGTACCTTTCAACACATGAGATCTCTCGACCACCCCATCTAATTTTATCCCTCCATCTGAAAGGGCTACAACAATCTATCTGTCTCCACATGTGAAGGTTGAAGGTTGGGGAGGTTCTAGGAAAAACATAGACAAAATCCATTTTTCATCTAATGCAGCTGAGTGTAGGAGAAAGGGCAAAGCCATCTTCCTAGATCCTTTCCTCCCAGGTCCACCAAGAAGTAAGAAAGGAGGACACGATTGATGGTTTTCGCTGCAAAAAACACCAAACAAAAGCTTACATGAACTTTGATTTGAGACTTGGCCTTATCAATATTGAGAGGGAATGGTTTCCTCTAAATTCAACATCCACAGGATATGCTTCCACCATTGTGGGAATCCTTTGGTCAACTAGTTGAAAAAGCATCTCAATGAGCTCCATCTAGTCAAATTGTGTTAATTTCTTGATCGTTATCAACTCCTGGTTTAAGCTTCTACTCATCATTTGACCTTCATATGCTTATCCATGAGAGAAAAGCTTGCCAAGTCTGAGGAGAAACCAAGAAAGTATCGGGAAAGACTAGAGCTAGTGACCATGAGAGAGGTCAAAACAGAGGTCGATTTGAAAGACATTTGAATGAAGCTAGACATAGCATTCAAATGGATTTCAGTGTTTCAAGAAGAAAATGCTGGATTGACTGAACAAATATCCATCATAACATCTAACATGCATAAAAATGTGCCTACATTTTGAGATACATTTTATGCTCATTTTTAATGTTATTGCACTTTAATGAAATGCATTTTGTGTGTTTTTTACTTCCAGGTACAAGAGACGGAGCTTTGGAGAAAAAGGAGCAAAAATGGAGAAAAATTTGGTCAAATGGAGCAAAGGAACACAAAGTGAATTGACACCTAGGCGCTAGCTTCTAACACCTAAGTGTCAGACCTAGTACATAGAAACAGAGAGCCCAGTGCCATGGCGCCAGACAATTATTTCAAGCTTCTAGAAGGTTGGTTCCTAAGCTCCCAGACTGACGCCTAAGCGCCATAATCGATTTTTTTTTATACAAAGTATTTGAACAAATTTTGAAAGGGCTTTTGAAGTGACTCGTGGGGATTTCAAGGGTTATTATAAGGGGATGTCTCTTCAAGTAAAGGGGGGGTTGTTGTTGGTTGTTGTGAGAGAGGTGGTTAGTGTAGGGGAGAGGTTTTGTTGCTAGTGGTTGTTGTGGGAGTTGTAGAGAATTATTAAAAGGAACATCAGAAGATTTGCTTGGGGAGGAGTTGAAATAAGTGTTTTGTATTTTTGTTTAAATTTCTTTAAGTTTATTTTATAAAATTAATTTTAAATATCAATCAATGTGTTGTTGTATGTTTCTCATGAAATCTGAGTAGATTTCTTTTTTATTCTTCTTATGATGAGAAATAATCATGTGTAGGATTAGAATTATCTATAATCGCTTTTAATTTCAATATTATGATGGTATATTACTTCATGCTTAATTTACTTATGCAATTTGGCCAATTCATAAGTCAAAAAATATTGTGAAAATGTAATGACCCGGAAGGGCTATGCTTTTCCTCAATTAATGATTACCACACTAGCCTTCAAGATGAAGAAAAAGTAATCTTAGGGTGAGTGCAAATAGATAGAGAGATAAGATTTGAAGGATTTAAAATTGGTGATTCTAGGGTTACAAACTAGAATGTTAACTAATTGTTCTAGGGTTTGGAACTTGAGGCTAAGTTAGCCCTAACTGAGGGATAACGTGAGTAATCTAGGGTGACAGGCTAGAACCTACCCAATATAACCAAGGACTTAGAAACTTAACTCTAGGTTAGTCAATGTTATTTATGCACTCAAAAGAGGGTAAATAATATGTATACTTCTATTTCACAAAATTATATTTAAATTTATAAACATTTGATTCCTACACCTATTATAATCTCATTGCAAGGAGAAGAATTTTTTATACAATTTGAACTCTTCTACATAAAACTAGTTTAGAAACCTTTAACATTTTCTTAAGTTTAGAAATAGAATTTGTAAGATTAATTACTTCTTTATACAATTTCAACCTTAATTCCAAGATAAGTTACCTTTAGTTTAAGTAGAATTTTACTAATTCAATAAAGAGAGTTTTTTCTTCTCTATGGGATCGATACTAGGGACTACATTAGAGCTTTGTATTACTTGAAATGATACATGCACATACGTAGTATCCCTAGTGTGTAAAATTGAACTATAGAGAAAAAAACGAGAATTATATGTTAAATAGCTCTCAGTCAAGAATTAAGGGTGCAAGCACTTACGGGCAGTGAGAGTCAAGTTTTTGGCATTGTTTTCTGAGATTTGAAATTAAAGTAATTACACACTAAGCACACACAAATTGTAGCGAGGTCAAGTTTCTAGCGCCATTGTCGGGTAAACGACGGAACTTTTTTGACTTAAAAATTTTAGTTGAACTGTAGACTTATTTTAGGAAAATTTTAGTGTTGTTTACGTGTATTAGTGCTTATTTGTGTGTTAAAAATATTTTGAAGTATTTTGAGTGTTTAGTTCATTTTATTTTCTAAACTTTTACTTTCGTATGCATAGTTCAGGATCTGAAAGTTTAGTTCCTTACGATTCTCAGTTAGAATGGACTATAATAAAATTCAAAAATAAAAAGAACTTCACAATTTAAAAAGAAATGATGAACAACTTAGATAATCTTAGATAATTAAACTGTTAAAAATGAACATCATCTTGTAGCAAGACCTTTAAGGGATTACATAAACCTTATAACAGATGAAATTAACCTCAGTATACAAACTCCTGTTGAAGCAGCTAACTCATTTGAGCTAAATACACCTTTTGAAACCCAAAATGAGCTTTAATTTAGCCTTCTAGGAAGCAATAAGAAGACGCAAGCAGGCGAAGGACAACTTCAGATGACAGTCAAGAATCAACAAGCAGCAATGAACGAACTTTAGTTGAACTTTCTTAGACTTAAATAAAAAGAAAAAAAAACCTTAGGACTTTGAGGTTGTTCATCTAGTATGATAGAAATCCTCATACTATCCTTAGGCTCTCGCACAATCATGTTATGCAGTATAAGTCCTAACTCTTTTAGGATTTCGAGATTGTTTGTTCGGTATGACGTAAATCCTCCCATCTTTCTAAGAAGTTTGCATGATTGTATATTGTGCAAGCGTAAGTCCTAATTTTAAATAAATTGCAAGAGAAAATATTTAAATAACATTATTTTTAAAATGTAAAGCCAAAAAATAAGATAGTTTGAGAATTCATTGAGGTTCGCCTCAAGATCTGTAACGTTGTCTACTTCTCGCTCTTTTGATCTCCAAAATAACTGTTTCTATTTGGTCTATTCCCACTTGAATTTTCCTACAAACAACTGTGAAAATGGAACTTTTAATTATTGAAGACAAAACTTTTTATCATTATCAATAGTTTTTTAAAGTCATTTCAATCATTTAAGATGTAATTATTTATAGGGGCTTGCCCTTACATAAAATTAATAACCCTGGTAATTATCAGTCACAAATTTTATAAACTAAACAGATGTCATAAATTTCTTAGTTTAAATAATCAAGCTTACTAATAAGTTTTGTGCTTATCTTTCAGGGTGATGCATTACTTATTGCATTATGCTCAACTATTTAAACTATTAAATGAAAGAGATCTATCAAGTCTCATTTTTCAAAATTAAAATGTTATTTTCAAAACTAAAACTATACATATGTTAAATTAAATTATTTTTGAAAAACAACAAATAAATTCCCGAAAACCAACCAATAAATTCCCAAAAACCAACCAATAAACATTCTTTTTCAATTGAATACTGAGCTAAAATTTTGGCACTCCAACCACGTGCCTAGAGTTTTGATGGTTCAAAGGACTACAGAGAATCATTAACCCTTAAATGTGATGGATTGAAAGTTTCCGGCTTTTTTGAGTACTTAATCACGATACTTATTCCTTGTGAGAGAGTGATTGAAGGGTTTGAGAGATACTTTGAAAGAGTTTTAGGAAGAGATTAGTGAGTGGATTTCAATATTTTAAGAGTGTAAAAGTATTGTCATGCGGAGATACACTGTAAAC
>NEWO01000256.1:88856-99191 GCA_003013225.1 Phalaenopsis aphrodite | reverse complement strand
CAAGTACATTTTGCAGAGACGTATTTCCGAATTCTGATATTTATACGAGGAAAAAAACTCTGGAACGATTAAAAATAGACGGTGACAGAATGTTAGGAAACTATGGGTATCATAGTGCTGTGGATAACTGCTATGTTGGGGGATGCTCAGTCTTTATCGATGTTTATATAAGTTTTGGGGTAGGGTGACGACCCATGATGAAAGAACATGGAAATAGTTGAACCCTATACATTAAATAAGTGACATTCTTATGATATGATCTCTTTGAAATGAATGAACATGCTTATGCTTAAGGTTTCATGCTTACGATCTAAATGTTACACTACATTTGATTTTTATACCGCCTGTCTGCTATATTTTTATGTTTTCTATTATGCTAGCATGTTTTGATTGTATGTGAACATGCATAGTTTCATACGGGTATGTACGTTACTTTTTTCATGTTTAAAGTCTCATTTTAGCTTTGATTATTTCTCTGAGCTAGTTGTTGTTCATTCTTCGTTGTTGCCTTTCAGCTAGGGCAACGAGCACCGGGGTGAGTAGCAAGGTATATTTGTATAACTTTTGCATGATTGTTTTGGGAGTTTTGTACAAAAGTTCTGGGTATGTATTTTTATTGTTTTGGATTTAGCAGTTCTGTATTGTTTTCATGTTTTAGAAGATTTAATTTTGATGTTTTCGAATATGTAATTAAAATGCAATGTATCATGTATGTTGCGGCGATCCGGTTAGACTAATTCATTACCTACTGTGTTTTAATTATAAAAATCAGATGAGTGCTGGTGACAGTTGGCCTGACATATTGTTAGCCTCTGTCGCACCACGATTGACTCTACCAGGGGGTTAGATTGGGTGTGATAGAAAGTGATATTAAAGCATTGTTATTGGATGAAAAGAATGATGAAAGCATGTTGGATTTAGAAGAACTAAGAATGAGATCAAATATGAATTGTTTTATATAGAGCTATAGGTTGATGAATCTGGGGTGGGTAACCCTTACAATTTAAGGTATCACGTGTGCTCGATAAAATTATTATATGATAAATTGCATGTAATTAATAAATTTTGCCAGTATGAATAAACATGTCGGGAGAAGAATTAGAAAATGTTGAAGGGCTATCCTTTCATGCGAAATGCAGAGCATGAAGTTCGAGCTGACACTGTTTTGGGCCGAAAGGAAAATTAGAATCAGACAAATGCAAACACATAAACTGAGCTACAGGGCATTGTGTAACTGATATCACAAGTGATTGATAAAATGACTGTTATTGAAAGATCCCACACCAGTACAGGGCCCAGATATGAAACTGGAGTAGAAGTGGATCAACACATGAAGATATTTCAATCTTTTGAACTACCTACATTCAAGGGTGCTAGTGATCCTACAATTGTTGAAGATTGACTCCTAAAGATCGGAAATATTCTGAATGGTACGATTTTTTCGGAAAATAGAAAAGTGGTACTAGCTACTTTTATGTTAGAGGACGAAGCATAATGGTGGTGGCAGGCGCAGCTTAAAGAAAAATTTCAGCTGACACCTCTTCCACAGATTCAGTGGTAAGAGTTTGTTAAAGTCTTCAAAGATTGGTTTATTCCGCCTTAAGCCAAATTAATACTGCAAGATAAGTTCTTCAATCTAACTCTAATGTCCATGACAGTCATGCAAAATGAGGCAGAATCCACTTCTTTTTCTAGATACACACCTCACTATGTCAGCACTCAGGAGGAAAAGTGTCATAGATTTTTGCACAGTCTCAAAAATCAATTGTTGTTGGCATTAGCTCCATTTGAAATCAGCGATTTATCTTGTGCTTATTGAAGGGGCAAGGAGAGTTGAAAATGAACTGAACTTTTCTATTTAAAATAGCAATCTCATGCAAGCAAGCGGAAAAATTTTGACAAAAGAGAATACTTTCGTAGTAAGAAAATTAAATCAGAAGGTAAGCAAAGACAGCTTCCGATAGAAAATCTAGTTTGTGAAAAGTGTGGAAAGAGATATATTGGGTAGTGTTTGATTGGTTCTGGGAAATGTTATAAATATGGGCTGTCAGGACGCATGCAAATGAATTGTCCACATAAAAAGAAGAAAGATAGTAGACCATAGGCAATCTTGGGACAAGGACAAAGTAGAAAATTTTTGGAAGTCAATTAGCCAAGCAGAACTCAGTTTTTGGAAAAGCATTCAGTGAAAACAAAAGGTGAAACTTCACAGCACAGAACATAACAACCAGTAAAAGCCTGAGTTTTTGTAATTACCTCTCAAGAAGCTAAGGAATCAGAAGATGTGGTTACAGGTACGCTCCTAATTCATTATCAGCCTGACACTATTTTATTTGATTTAGGTGCATTGCATTCTTTTATTTCTGATGAGTTTGCTGCCAATTTACATGTTAATATTCTGCATTTTACTTATGTTTTGTTTGTAATTATGCCATCGAGAAGTGAGTTTTATACTAATAGAAATTGTGTAGTGCGTGTTCATGTGCATGATAAAAAATTGCTAACGGAGTTGATTATCATACCAGTTCAGACATTTGATATTATTTTGGGGTTGGATTGGTTGGTAAATCATTTTGCTACAATTGAATGCTGAAAAAGGTGGGTGAAGCTAAAATTGCCTAGTGAAAACCTTTCTATATCCTATGTGATCAAATTACTCAATCTTTGTTGATTAGTGCAATGAAAGTTTAGAAATGTTTGTGAAGTGGTGAACTGTTATTTTTGACAAAACTAGAAGTGCTAAATAAAGATGTACATGAATTGAAAAACATTCCAGTGGTTTTAGAATTTTCTAAAGTATTTCCTGAAGAATTGTTAGGGCTACCGCCTGAACGAGAGGTTGAATTTGATATTGATGTGCAACTAGGAACGTCTGCAATATTCAAATCTCTTTATAGGATGACTTTGAAGGAATTGCAAGAATTGAAATGTCAGTTGCAAGAACTGATAGATAAGGGTTTTATCAGACCAAGTAATTTACCGTGGAGTGTTCCAGTACTATTCGTCAAGAAGAACGATGGATCTTGTCACACCCAACTAACCCCCTGGTAGGGTCAATCATGGTGCGATAGAGACTGACAATATGATCAGACCAACTCTAACTAGCACTCGTCATGACTTTTATAATCATGATCCAGTTGGTGATGAATTAGTCTAACTAGATCGCCATAAGATACATGATACATTACGTCTCATGTACATATTCGAAAGCATGAAAATTAAGTCACCAAAAACATGGAAACTACAAAGTTGCTAAATCTAAAACCATAAAAATACATACCAAAAACTTATGTACAAAGCTCCTAAAACTATCATGCAAAAGGTGTACAAATACACACCTGGATACTGACACTGATGCTCATTGCTTCTACTTGAAAGACAACAAATAATGAGCAAACAATATGTTCAGAGAAATAATCAGGGGTAATATAAGGTTTTACACATTAAAAAGAAACGTGCATGTTTGTATGAAAACTGTACATATCTACATAATCACAACATGCTAGCTTAATAAAGAACATGAAAATAGAACATGTAGTATAAAAAGACTACAGTGTAACATCTAAGTTGTAAGCATGAAATCATAAACATAATCTTTAGCATTTTCATTCATTTCATATATGTTATATTATTGTATTGTCTCTTGTTTAATGTATAGTGTTCAATTATTTTCATGTTCTTTCATAATAGGTCATCAACTTGCCCCAAAGGCTATATAAATCATTAATAAAGTTTGGGCTTCCCCAACATGTCAGTTATTGATAGCCTCTTAATAACCACAGTTCTCTAGTGTTCTTTCACCGTCTAATCACAACAGTTCTCAAAGTTTCATTCTCGTATAAATATCAGGATTTGAGTATACACCCCTGCATGTAATAGTCTACCTATATATCACTCATGACATTTCTTAAAGCATAATACCTGCAACAACAAAATTTATCAGACATTTCATAAAACATAATTCCTGAAATCAGTTATTTCATATCTCTAAGTATGAAACATAACATAAGGAATACCTGAAAGAAGCAATAAAATAACATAATCATTCAAATCATAAAATAACATGAAATCACGTGTAGTATAATAAAAGTCAACTTGCATTCATAAATTAATTGTAGGTATCCTTCTAGAACATGCTAGAATTTCATCAGTATCAACTAGCAATCTTTTGCGAACCTATAACATATTATTTTTCTTAAATTAACATAAGATTATTTCACTTAATTAGGCTGAACAGGCCCTATGACGAGTTTCTATAAGCTCGCTTTGAGGTCGCCACCTCGTATACACAACTTGAAAAATGTAGACATCATATGAATTCATAAAATTCAGGTTCATGACATGATTTATCCCAAAAACATGTTTATAACAGAAAGTCCAAGCAATTGTGAAGTGACATACTACTCCAAAGAATGTCACCGAGGTACGTAGTTTTCTTGGTTTGATAGGGTATTACAGGAGGTTCGTCAAAGGTATTTCATAGATAGCTATGACGTTATCCAAGCTAATGAGAGAAGATATTCAGTTTAAGTGGACTGCAAAATGTGAACACAATTTTCAAAAGTTGAAGAAACATTTAACTTACTGCACCAGTGTTAACTCTTCCATCAGGTATGGAAGAATTTCAGATTTACAACGACACATCCTTATGAGGTTTTGGTTGTGTTTTAATGCAGAATAACAAGGGGATAGCTTATGCATTCAAACAGCTGAAGCCACATGAAAGACTATCCGCACCTGATATGGAGTTAGCTGCTGTAGTTTTTGCTCTCAAGATTTGAAGACTTTATTTATATGACGTGAAATGCAAAGTTTTCACTGATCATCAAAGTCTGAAGTATATTTTCTCACAAATGGAGTTGAATTTGAGGCAACGAAGATTGTTAGAGTTGATCAAAGATTGCGATCTGAATATACAATATTGTTTGGGCAGAGCAAATGCTGTTGTTGATGGATTGAGCCATAAATCCAAGGTAGTGCAAGCTGGATTTTTACTCAGAGGTTAGAGTTGATTAAAGAAATTGATGCTCTATAGTTGGAAGTTAGAAGATCATGTGATATGGGTTACTTACATCAAATGACTGTGCAACCTACATTCATGGATAGAATCAAGATAGCTCAACTAGTTAGCAGTGACTATCTTAAACTCCTGAAGCAATGTCAATTAGAAAAGAAGACTGATATAATTGTTGACGAAGATGGTGTTATCCAAAATAAGCTATAGATATGGGTACCTGTTGATTCTTATTTGAGATGAAAACTTATACATGAAGCTCATCATTCAGGCTACACAATTCATCCAAGTAGCAATTGAAGTTGGCATTCTTGTGGCCAGGTATAAAGAAAGATGTTGCTGAATATGTATTTCAACGTCAAACACGTCATATTGTAAAGGCTTAAGCATCAAAGAGCCAGCGAATTGCTACAATAATTGTCGATATTTGAATGGAAATGGGAAAAATTTGCTATGAAATTTGTCATGGGATTTCTTCGATCCAAACAGGGCCACGTCAATATATAGGTCATTATTGACAGATTAACAAAGACAACTCACTTTTTGCCAATGAGACATACAGATTCAGTGGAAAAGCTGGTAAGATGTAAGATTACATCTAAAAAAATTATCAGATTACACAATATTCCAAAAGTTATTATTTCTAACAAAGACGAAAGATTGTAGAAAGACATTCAACAAGGTTTGGGTACAAAATTACATTTCAGCACTGTATTTCATCCACAACTGACAGACAATCAGAAAGGACAATTTAGGTGTTGGAAGATCTGTTAAGGTTTTGTGTTCTCGACTTTGGAGGCAGTTGTGAAGATCACATTTCAATGATTGAGTTTGCTTACAACAATAACTATCAATCCAACATCAAAATGACTCTTTATGAAGCACTGTATGACAATAAGTTCATAACTCCACTCAGTTGTTGAAGTGGGTGCATCAAATGTTAGGTCTCTAGCTAGTTGACGAAGCCACTGAGAAAATCAGATTAATCAGGAACAAATTGAAAGCTGCTCATGATCGACAACAGAAATATTACCACCTCAATACACAAAACAATTGAATTTGAAGTTGGAGATTTTGTATTTTTGAAAGTCAGACCAATGAAAGGTACAACTAGATTTGAACGGTGAAACAAGCTGAGTCTCAGGTATATTGGTCCTTTTGAAATTTTAGAAAAGATCGATCCTGTTACCATCATATTAGCTTTATCTGTAGATCTGTCAGATATACACGATTTGTTTTACATTTCCATGTAAGGAAATTGATTTTAAATTTAGAGCAGAGAATTTCACATGAAGATATTGAAGTACAGAAAAATTTGACATATATTGAAGAGCTTGAAAAGATTTTAGCAACTGTTGTTAAGAAGCTAAAAAAACAGATAGATTCCTTTTGTAAAGATAAAGAGGAAGGACAGGCCTAAAAAGGAAGCAACATGAGAAAAAAACAAGAAATGCTATAGAAATATCCCTTCTTATTCTAGTAATGTCAGAAATTTCGAGGATGAAATTTTTATGAGGGGAGAGCTGTAACGCCGAAATTTCATAATACGAGGTAAAGTTCGGCACAATTGAAAAATACCCAAGATTTACATATCTCATAATTTGATTGAAATAGTTTTATTAAATTCTACGCATGAAACCGATCAAATCGATATAAAGCACTGTATGGAAATTATGAATTGTTTGAGAAATATGAAAGTTAGAAGTTATTTGTTTATTAACCTATTAAATCTTAATTATGTTAATTAATCTCTTCCTTAATCATCTATATAGTAGCACACTGATATTACGCCACTTTTCTTTCCTTCGTACGGTTGTATAGTGCCCGAAAGCTTGGCATTTCTCTTCTCCTCTTCCTATTTCTTTTTCTCTCGTCGCTGACCTTCCCTATGTTTGTTCGGCCTCTGTAGCAAGCTGAGACCCTTGCTACATTGTAAGGGGAGAGTAGACCGCGAATCGAGCGGCTACTTGTGTGTGGCAGCTTGCGGCTCCGACATGATCTCTGTAAGTACGAATTCCTCTCTCTCTCCATTCTAAGCATTCATTTCCTTCCTCTAACTTCTGTTTTGACGTTTGTCTCATTTTTCATGCTGTTCTCATTTCTGGTAGTCGTTGGAGGCGCCGATCTCGTGTCGGAAGCGTTGAAAGCACCTTAAAAGTTTTCATTTGAGTTTTAGCTCGAAATCAGTGAGGTGAAAGTGAAAATTAAGACATTAGATGGAGTTGAGAGAATTGGTGGTTTTGGAAGGGCATGACGTTACGATTTGCTGGGGAAGGTAGATGAGCAACATGTAGAGGTGGTTGGAAGCTGCTGTTGCAGCCGAAGAGTGGCAGCGGGGCCTGTAGGCTGCAGGGAGTTGTAGGGAGGAAGTTTGAAGAACAGTGGAAGGATGGATGGCCGTCGACGGTTGTGGAGAGATGGCAGAAGTGGTGGGGGTCCGCTGCGGGAGCTGGAGAAGCGGTTGATAGCAGTTGGGAGAATGGGCAAAGAGATAAATATCTCGGCGGGATCAAGCTACACTTGGAGCACCACCCAGAACCGTAGAGATGATCACCACCTTTGACAGGGGACATCCGAAGCACTACCTTGACGTTGGATACAACCCTCCATAGGGAAAACATTCGGACAAAACTGAACTCAGATTTCATAAAAGTCAGCCCCTAACTTTAAGTACAACCTCTCATATATATAAATAAACATAACATAATTTAGGAAACATTTAAATTGAAAAGGAGAATAAAAATCAGATTTTAGGAAATGTTTTTTAAAATAGGAAAGGTGAATAAAAATTAGATTTTATATTCTAGGGAAAGGCTTTGTAAAATAAGTTGGGAGAATAAAATCAAATATCATCTTTTAGGAAAAGGATTTAAATTTAGAAAGTGCTTAGGAGGGAAAGATGAGGATGAGAGAAGTAAAGGTGAGAAAAGGAAATGTTGTCAAAAAGGATAGAGGGAAGAAGAGGTAGGGGGGCATCCCCCCCTCCCTTGAGGACCGTTCGGTCATCTCTCGAGTCCCACGTCAGAGATTGTTTACAAAAAAAATAGGTTTTGAAGAGTCCATTTTGAACGTATTTTTTACCTATTTGCCAAAATTATTATGTTGAGAAATTGAAACTACTATTTGTGAAGAAAATTATAAATTTGCATGAAAATCCTAAAGTTAGTATCAGGCAGCAGTAACATATTTGCATCTAAACTGTGGAGGGGTATTTATAAAGGTTTGGGTACAAAATTATATTTCAGTATAGTATTTCACACAAATGGATGACCAATCAGAAAGAATCATTCAATTATTAGAAGATTTATTGCAATTGGTGGCAGATAAGAGGATAATGTTTTTTTGATATATACTTATAACAACAACTATCAATCAAGCATTAAGATGTCGCTGTATGAGTGGGGCAAAAATTGCATAATACCACTGAGTTGAGTTGGAATTGGAGAGAGATAGTTATTGGACAAACTACAGAGAAAGCCATGATTATCAGAGATAGATTGAGAGCTGTCCAGTATTGTCAGCAAAATTATTATGAGCCCATGCATAAAATGATAAAATTTGAAGTTAGTGATTTTATATTCTTGAAAGTTCAGGCTAATAAAAGATGTCTAGATTTGGTTAGGGAGGGAGAAGTTGAATCTCAGATATGTTGGTTTATTTGAAATTATTAAAAATGTTAAAAATGTTGCTTACTGATTATTATTGCTATCGGATGTTTGATGTGCACAATTATTTATGGATCAACACTTAGAAAATCAATTACTGATGCAGATCAAAAAATGAAACATAGTGAAATTGAAGTACAAAAAGATTTTACTTATGTGAAAAAGAAATAAAAATATTTTAGATTTGATATTGAAAAGCTAGGATATAGACAAATTCATTTTATAAAGGAAAAATGAAATAACTGATCTTTAAAAGAAGCAATTTCGGAAAGGGAAAAAGAAATAAGACAAATTTTCTCGCCTGTTCAAAAAAGTTATGAAAGCAGCAAATATTGGGCACAAAATTCTAATAAAAAGGATATAATTATAATTTCCACTTTTCATTAAATTAAAAGTATATTAAAATTTCAATTTTTTACAAAATCATAAAAATAATTACATTGTGTAATTCTCTTTAAAATGATTATTTTGATATATAGAATTATAGGCTAATTCTGAAAGACTAGATAGTTATTGATTTTTTTTGAAACTAAAAGTTCATATTTTTTGAGTTAAAATAAATGTGCTTGTTACCGTAGCATAATAGTGAAATTCGAAATTTTCACTTAACTAGACATGCAATGACTAAAAGAAAATTTAAAGGCTGAGATGTTTAATTATACAATAATGCATTAATATATATATATGCTAGGGTTTCGTCTGATGGCGTTCGTCGTGCTCGTGCTCGACGACATCCGTCCTGTTTGTCCTGTTTCGATTGTTTCGTCTTATGCCCATTGGTTTCGTGCTCGCTCATCATCTTCACCTCGGGTCGCTGTTTGTCGTAGTGTTTTTCTCGTTGTTACGAGGTTGTTTGTTCGTTCTCGCCGCAGCTGTTCCCGCTTGGAAATTCTCTCGTAGTACCTTGCGCGAGCTTTCCTTACACAGTGGCGACTTCCTGTGCTGCTGTAGTCTCTGTTCGATTCCTGCTTTGCAGATCGAGCAACCTAGGAGTTAGATCCACAGTTCGACTCTGAGCTCTATGGCTACTGTTTCTTCTCAACCACCGACTACTTCAATTTTAAACCTTGGGAAAGCTTCTTTTGTTGATATGGTTGGCTCTATGGGATCATATCAGGTGTTCCCTCAGGTTTACCACGAATCATTCGAAGGCTAGGAGGATTGCAACCTTATCAAGAAGACGGGTAAAAAGAGTGATAAACTGTCTCTTTTCTTCTATGATGTTGAAGTTTCCAACCTGGTTAACAAGTTCAAATTCACTCTCATTGGGAAGTTCCAATCGGGACATCTCAAAATAGAAATTGTTCGAAAGGCTTTTGAAGATCTCAAACTATTGAGACTATGGAAGGGTGGCCTCTTTGATGGAAGACATGTGATGATACATTTATCTAAAGTGGAAGACTATGCTAAAATATTTTCAAAAAAGTTTATAGCAATAGAGAAAAAATATATGATACTGCTTACGTGATCTCCTGAATTTCCAATATGGTTTAAACTACCTGGTTTAAAATTGCACTACTTCGACCACCGAGTCCTCTAATCTATTAGAGTTGCACTAGGGAGACCTATGAAATTGGATACACCCACCTTCAATATAACCAGACCTTCGGTTACAAGAATTCTTGTTGAAAGGGATATCACCCTCCCTGATGTGGA
>NEWO01000256.1:45454-81290 GCA_003013225.1 Phalaenopsis aphrodite | reverse complement strand
GATCTTATCTTGGTTGGCCTGAAGTTAACTTCAAGATTAGATTGGTAAAAAATGTGGCCTATGGCTGATATTTTTTGGCTCCATTTGAACTCAATCCGGGGCGAAAATTGATTCTTTCTTGGAGATAAACTCTTCACCGTAATGTTTGTAACAACCCGAACTCAATTATCAACATATTGTTCGATTTGTCCAAATGACCTCAAAATTTTGCCCTGTTGGTATAACTTCCGAAGAGGTCACCCATTTTAGGAGTGTTCCATGATGAGCACACTTAACTTTGTAGTTTATATTGAAATTCCACCGTTACACTAAAAGACATCTCGATATTTAAGAGTTGAGTTTCATTCCACTGAAGGGGTTTCACAATCTCCCCCACTTAAGTAGCTGATGTGCTCATCAGTTCTCGTATCCGATAATCATCCACCACGTATATAGGATTCTAGAGGTGGCCCCTGCAGATTCAAGAGGTGCTCCCACTATGTAGCACTTTGTCTCACATTGGGTTCAAAAAGTGGCTCTCATGGCGTACCTCTTTGTTTTGTATACCTCCTAGTTCTCATCTTTCGGTTATTGTTATGCTCTGATACCATTTTTGACAGTACAAACTCTCAACCATCAAGTTAGTCTCCGCTTTGGCCAAATAGTACATGATTCTGCCTCGTTGGTGTAATATCCCACGAGGTCACCCATCCTAGGAGTGCGCCATGACGAGCATGCTTAACTTTGGAGTTTATATTGAAATTTCACCGTTACACTAAAAGGCACATTGATGTTTAAGAGTTCGACTTCATTCAACTTAAGGGGTTTTGTATTGTTACCTAAGACCGCTTGACAGGATCATTTCCTTCAAAATTTCTGATCTATGGAGAAGGTGTAGCTAAATTTTTTACGAAGATGACCATGATTTCTTCATCAATCATGTCTGAATAGAAGTATATGACCTATCAGTCCATTGTGGACCATAAGATGTTAAGCGTGTAGTTCTATGATTGTTGTTTATTTTTTGTATTGAGTGAAGGAAATCCTCTTGCATCATACGACTTTTAAGAACCTTTGAAACTTGCAGTCTTGTCTCTCTTATTGAAACTATATTTTTTTATTCTGTTAAAACTGCTAGTCTTTCCTCTTTTGAGTGACAAGTGGCTCAATTAGTTTTCCAAAAAATGCTATCACTTTCGTAGAGGGAATATGCAATACTGTACTAATTGGCTCATTAAAACCCAGATATTTTACCTCCATTATTCCAATTGGTGCAATGTTTGCAATGACCCTATGGTTGGGAAACAGTGCATACCTCTACATATCTGTTGCTTTTGCGCAGATGTTGAAAGCTGTCAGTAAGTGACGCCTTTGCTCTTTCTTTTAAGCACAATGATAGTGTTTCCCTGCTCTTCGTCTCTTGATGTGCAAGTGTGTATATTTTCTGTGCTGCTTTTGCAGTGCCCGTAGCTGTATTCATTCTTGGCGCTGCGGCTGGCCTTGAAGTACTGAGTTGCAGAATGTTTCTGATAATGTCTGTCATCAGTTTAGGGGTTATTATTGCCTCCTATGGGGAAGTCACTGTTAGTTGGGTTGGAGTGGTATATCAGATGGGTGGTGTGGTAGGAGAAGCCCTTAGGCTTATCTTCATGGAAATTTTTGTGAAAAGAAAAGGCATACGCCTGAACTCAATATCAGTGATGTACTATGTCAGTCCATGCAGGTATGTCATCTCTCACACCTTTTCTAAGATTATAAATTAGTTTGACATTATGTTGTCTTTGTTTGAAAAAAAAAAAAAAAAAAAGCTTTTTCTTTGCAGCGCATTCTGCCTGTTTGTCCCATGGTTATTCCTTGACAAGCCAAAAATGGATTCTGCCGGTCCTTGGAACTTTCCACCTCTTATATTGTTTCTTAACTGCCTCTGCACCTTTGTGCTCAATCTCTCAGTTTTCCTTGTTATCTCGAGAACAAGTGCACTGACTATTCGTGTTGCTGGAGTTGTGAGGGACTGGGTGGTGGTTTTATTTTCTGCCGCTCTATTTTCTGATACAAAGTTGACAGTTATCAACCTAATTGGTTATGGAATAGGTATTCTACACCTAAATCTAAATACTTACTGTTACAACGTGGCTGACGTAATTTATTGACTTTGAAAGGGTTACTATTTTTCTAACTTTACATGTTTATTGTTAATTACTCCTACTGCTCTACTTTATTTATTTATTAATTAATTTGAATATTAGAGGAACTTTATTTTGCCACAAAAGCAAATTGTCTTTAAATTCTCAAGAATGGCCAACTCACCCTAAGTTTCGTATTAGAGTTCATTTGGTTTGTTAAAGATATAAACCATGTTTGTATGACGATAAATTTACTAGATTTCGTCATTTTGGTAGATGTAGTTAGAGATAATGTTGTAAAGCAGATTAGGCACTCCTAAAAACAGAGATGATTGTCTAATGCTGATGAACTATGCATGACCTAGGTGCTTGTTGGAGCAAAACCAAATGCTAAGAAAAATATAAATATATCGCTTATAAGCAATTTTTAAATTGATGACCATTTTTAAGAATATGAAGTGGTAGTCATCACATTAAAAGTTGGCGGGGAAAAATAATGAATTTTGATGTTCTATTGTACTCTAAATTCAAACTTAGTTTTATATTATCTTATGGTATGCACAATAAACTACAACTTTTAGGGCCCATTTGGGGCTGCTATTTTTGTGCGGCGCAGCCCCAAACCGCGATGCGATTGTAGGATTTGGCGTTTGAATCAGGCGTTCGTGGCCGCCCGCCGCGAATTTGACAGAACGCGGGGCCGCAGGATTGACCCTGCTACCAACATTACCGTTCCAATATGCAATATTTGCCACGTGATTCACGAACCCGCCCCTTCCTGATCTCGCGAAGCTGAAGGAGATTTCTGCCCTAACGTCTCGGCTCGCGAAGTTCCCTGCTCGACGATCCCCTTCAAAGCATCAAGCTCCCTCGCGAAGCCCCCTGCTCCCTGCCCCTCCTTCCACCGTCACTTTAAGCACCGAGCCTCCCCTTCAAGGTAAGTCCGCTTCACCCCCAGATCAAGGTGATTTGGAGGTTAGCTATCATTTCCTCTACTAATAAGGAGTTCTTTAGGTTTTCTATGGTGATGATGGGCATCCCAATATGACCTACAAATTTTTTTTGCAACCATTGCTGCCATCACCGTTGGAAAGTTTCATTCTTTTTCTTTTTTTTTTTAATGGATTCGAGTTTCATTTGTGACCTCTTTTTTTGCCCTTGCCTTCTCATTTTTTTCTTTTTGGAATGTTATCTTTTTTTTATAATTTTGTTTATAAAGTAGTTGTAGATGAAGTTTAGCTGTGGGATGGAAGGAGCGCAGCTCTCTCTGATTAGTTGTGTTGACCTCTCTATGAATCTGTAATGAAACTTCATGCATGTTGTTGTGTTATGGAGTTTATTACAGCTTTAGTTTTTCGGCAGGATGGGAAAATTGCAGCTCTTTGAGTAGTTGTGGTTAGCTGCCTATTTCTCTGTAATGAAACTCTATCTTTTTTGTGGTGTTATGGGTTTTACTTATCGCGTTGTTGTGTATAATTAATCTCATTGGCTATGGCTGAGGTTTTCTTATCCTCATATATATATATATCTCCCTCTCTATGTATATTTGAAGGTAAAATTGGTTTCTCTCTGTGTGCATGTGAAGACATGGTGTGGTAAGAACAAGTCCATCTACACTGTACATAACCATTTCATAAACAACTTTGTTACAAACAAATTTATTAAATAGGGGCAGAATGATCATTTTTCCAGAAATAGCTGCTCAACAGCTGTTTTCACATAACTGCAATAAACAGACAATCAACTTTTCCGCAGCAGTTTCTTGGGGCAATACAGCTACAACTGCGTCAAACAATCTCTTAGCATCCTTGATATAAGGATAAGTTAATAGTTCCAATTATGTGTTTTTTTTCTCACCATCGTTCTTAGTCTCTTTTCTATTAATAGAGTTATTGCCTCCATCTTTTATTCTATCTCGTTACATGCATCTTCATGCTTAGACTTTATTACTCTAAAACTTAAAGCTCATGTACCCAAAGTTTGTGTAACCATATCCTTGTTTCTAGTACTCTAGATGCTTATTTTTCATTATCTTGTGCTAAATTATTATCAAGAAAAATGACCTCACTGATGCTGAAGTTAACCTAAGTCACAATCGAATTGCCTATATTATTGTTGAAATTCAAATATGTTACAACCATGACTCTTCAAAATAGAAAATACACGACAAAAAAAAAAAGTACACCCTAGGACGAAGGTGAAGGTGAAGGTGAAGGTGGTGGACGGAGGTTGGTCAGTAAGTCAGGGTTGGATGGGGAGGTTGTTTTTAAGGTTGGAGGGTGGAAGTGGGGGATTGGCAACAGCCGGGAGGCAGGGCTAAAGACTGGAGGCTGTTGTGTGGAGGCTGTAGAGGAAGGCTGCAGGGGAAGATGTCTATTGCCACGACTAGGAAGCAAGGAAGGAGGAAGGCAGATAGGGAGTTACAACTGGGAGGGGAGTGGCTAGTAGATGGAGTTTACGAGAGGGTGTATTGCCGGCTGCAATAAGTTAGTGACTGGAAGGAGAAAACAAGTTGTTGGGGTTGCGACAACAATCAGGGAAAGCCAGGGAGGGGTGACAATGACAACCAAGGGTCTCGAGGAACGGCAGCAGGTATGTAGGTTGTTGGAGGGCGCGATTGGTAGGATGACAGCTAGCATGGGAGGAAAATAGGGAGGGATACACACCATCTCAAACAAGTTACCGCTGAAACACATTCTTGACATTGGATACAAGCCTAGAAGGGAAAATGGGGACGTTGGAGGCTGTCTGCCAAAAATATCAATAAAAACTGAATCCTAATGACAATAGCATAACATATATATAGTAGATAACTAGGACGGAGGGACCCCTCCTCTTGGGCGGCAACCTAACCCAACCATATGGGTCGGCGGACCCCTCACTTTCTTTGGCTGAACCAGGTTGGCTGGTATAACCGGTTCAGCCCTCCTAAGGGAGCCCCGCGTCATTCACACTTGAAACGTCTTTGTTCATGACAAGACACTCGCTTCAAAAGTGAGAACAAGAAGAAAATGTACATTTTAAAACAACCTTAGTGGGGCATTTGTTGGAAGGTGGAATGGTGATATTGTCTTGTCTTGCCTTGCTTGAGCGCTTAAAGTAAACATTCAACTCAACTTAAAGATGATCAATTAATGTTCAAAATTACTTTATCTTCAAAATCTCTTGAATGTAATTATTTCATTTTCACACATTCATAAAATGGAATTATTTTTTTGTAAAAATTTCTCTTAAATCACATAGAAGTATCTAAGATATTAGAAGTGCTTCACTTAACATTTATTAATGTTGCTTGAAGGCACTGTCATGATAGCTCCACTAAGTTTTCATTCAATACTTACATAGCTTATTTTGAGGGTTACCTGTGGGATGGAACACTTGAGTGTATCCCATTGACGCGAAGCTTCCCCATAGAATTGCGGTCAACCACTTGTGAATGCGGGATTCCACGAATGGAATCAATCACGCAAACACGAGATTATGCCAGTTGCGGAACCATCAAAATAACCATCAATAATTTTTACCCTTTTTTTCTCTTTGTTTAACTAGTTTTTGCATATATCTTTCACCCTCTTTAGGATCTTATATATTATAAAGATCACTAAAAACAAAATTCTTACCATCACGAATTGTTCTCTTAGATGTTCTACGTGTCTTCTTATATTTGTTTGTGTTTTCTAAGTTTTTACATTTAAACCAATTTTCATAACAAATTTTTTTATATTTTATGTTTTCTTGCATATTATTATTCCACCTCCAATTACTTTTGTTTATTAAGATGTTTCTTTTTGATTCCTCAAGTATATCTATTGCCACTTTTTTAAGTATTTGTTACTTCACATAGATTTACTTCTTTATGGATATTTCAAATCTTGTAATTTTGAAGTTTATTTATGAAACTAATTTTTGACAAATTGCCCTTAGATCTAATCAACATATCAAATGACTTAGAAATAAGTTCATAATTTATCGACTTTCCCCATCATAGATTGAATTCCTCTAGGGATGACCTATCTCGAAAGATAAGTTGAGTACCTAGGAAAAATTAGTCTGAACTCTTGTGCAATTTTAGCCTTGCTAACCCAAAGAAGATGATTAATGGAGAATGTGTATTGATGGTTCGACCATTAACAAGACATCATCAGATATATATATTCTACCTTTTGATTGAATAATATATTGTGTATAATATTTAGGGCAAATTGACACTATTATAGGGCTTTTCTATAAGGTGTTTAAGAAGCATATTTAGTGGGAAGATGGTTGTGGAATGATATGGGAATGAGAATATGAGAATTCAATGGCTTATGGAAAGGGATAGGGGATGTTTGGTGGCTGTTCAGGTTGAAAACAACGAAGAGAGAACCACGAGATAGCGCGGAGGTTCATCACCTGTTCTTGCATAAGCTACAGATACACCTCTTGCAAAAGAAAGATGATACAACACTTCTTTATGTAAACATTAGAGAATGCAATCTCCAATATGCTCAAAACAAAACAAAAGTCTCTAATCAGTTCATGAGCAAATACGTGTATAATTCTCCCAAAAATTAACCTAATACTAGTGCTAAATAGGAAAAAACAAATTCCAAAAGAATTCACCCAGGTTTTGAGGTTGAGCTTGTTGAACAAGCACAAAAGATTGAACCAGATTCCTAGTTTGTTGTTTCCGACATTCATCCTAGACAGATGCACATGTAATAACAGAGAGTTAAAATAATAATAATAAAATAAATGGATACCGACGGTTAAAGGAGACAGATGCCCCTGGATCAAACATATCGCTATTATTTGATCGTCTCGTCATTCGAACCATCGAACATAAGCGAACGAGTAAGAGACAGCAGGAGAGAACGAGAGAGAAAAACCTAAGATCAGTAGAGGGAAAGATCGTGTGTGCCCTAGTCGAAGAAGTAGAATGAGGAAGAAGGCAACCTTCTGTTCTTGAAAGAGAAAGTAGAGGAAGAGAGGGAAGGAGAGTCAAAGCCTCTACGTGTGCTGCTCTGTTGAGTTCGTCAAGATTGAAGGAGAAGAACCGAGTGTGCAAAGAGGAAGAAGTTGAAGGAGAAAAGCTTCGAAGTCGAGTAAGAACTCTGCTTACAGAGGAAGGAGGATTGGCTTCATGAACTGTTACCATACTTGCGTGCAGTGGAAGACGAAGTCGACCNTTACCATACTTGCGTGCAGTGGAAGACGAAGTCGACCGAGAAGAAAAAGATGACGGATAAGAAGTCGAAGGGGGTGGAAAAGCTTGCGTGGTCGAGTGTTGGTTAGGGTAGAGTTGAACCTATGTGTGCGCTGCTCAGTCGAGTTCCGCTAAGCCACGAAGAAGAAAATAAGAGATCAACTTCGTGCTCGCGTATGGGAAGAAGAGGAGAAGGGGAGCTGAACTCGGGCGTGCATGAGCTTAGGGCTGCTGGTCGAAACTTATAAGGTAAATATTTGAGAATTTTAAAAAAAAATCATATATATATATATATATGTCTGCTAGGGTTTAGCTCCTCTTTGGCGATTCCCGACGGTGATTCATTGATTTCTCATTTCTCTCCGTCGTCTTCCATGATGAAGTTTCACGCTCTCGTAGACGTCCTCCAGTCAACGAGTCTACGACGCGCGCACTCGACGACGTCTTACATGCTCTCGACCACGCTCGCAGCTCTCGTCCTCCAGTTTCACGCTATCGGACTCCGCAGTCGGCCGCTCGCGTCGTCTTTGTTCCTCTGTCGCCCTGCCCGACAGACAGTTCTTCTCGGATCGCGTCTCTCACCTGCAGTCGATGACTCGCAGCTCTACTACCTCCGAAGTTTTGCTCGCCTATTTCTAGCGGCTCCCCTAGCTGCTTTGGAGATGGAATCCACTATCCGTTCTTATGCCACTGCACTTGCCGACGACATTCATATTCCTACTCGTGCTTCTCTTTCAGGTTCAGAGTCTGGTTTTCATATTGATAAGTTCAGCAATGTTTCTCAATCTTTTCACGACGCTTTTGAAGGTGGTGGCGATCACACCTTCATAAAAAAATTGGGAAAAAAAATGGGAAGCCTGCTTTTATTCTCACAGAGGTTGAAATTAGTACTCTCGTGTCTTTCTGGCGCTTTGCTATAGTGGGGAAATTTCTGTATGGTCACCCAAGACTGGAGATCATTCAGAATGATTTTGAGGCTATGAAGCCATTGGGCAGTTAGAATATTAGTTTACTTGACGGTCGTCACATACTTATTCAGTTGTCTTATGATGTCGATTACACTCGCATATTTTTTCGGAAAGTTGTCAGGATCGACAACCGTTATATAAAAATTTTGAAGTCAACTATTGGGTTCGATCTAAAAACGGAGTCCCCTATCATTCCAGTTTGGTTAAAATTCTCGGGGTTAAAATTACGTCTGTTCAACTTGAAAATTCTCTACTTCTTAACAACTGCTTACGGTAAGCCTCTCAGGATTGATAGTCTTACGCTTGCTGTCATCAGACCCTCTGTGGCTTGTGTGTTAGTTGAGAGAGATATCACTCAGCCAGCTCCGGATGAGGTGTGGATTGGAAGCACTCATAACGGATATTGGCAAAATGTTGAAATTGAATCACACCCTCCTTATTGCTCTCATTGTAGTATGTTTGGCCACAACTCTATTCTTTTTGCTATCGTTTGCATTCTCATCTAAGACTAAATATCGCTAAAGAACAACCACCTATTATCCCTGTTGAGAAGATGCAACCCGATCCTCTTCCAAATACCGCGGTTCCTGAAGAAGAACAACATACTACAGCTACAAATTCAGTTGTGCTTATACGACCAACTGTTATTGAACTAGACTCACATACATGTCAAGAAACACGAGAGGGTTTTTTTGATCCAATAACAGATCAGCCAGTACAACATGTAATTGCTTCTAATGTTCAACAATCTGCACATCTCCAACACACTTTATAACAAGATTAGGTGAGCCAATCCTCAGAAAGGAATGACAGGTGTATTCTAGGAGGAAGAAAAAGAATGGATGCCGACTCTAGCTCGGGAACATATTGGATGATACATTGGTTACTATTGACAATGACAATCATCTTACCAACTTATTAGCTTACTCCTTCCCTAGAACCAGAGACAGACAACCAAATTGGGTTGCTCTCTAGCCACCTGATACTATATATTTCAACATTTTTAGGCCTTTTCTTTATGTCTCTAATGTACTTTTCTGNGGAAGAAGGCAACCTTCTGTTCTCGAAAGAGAAAGTAGAGGAAGAGAAGGAAGGAGAGTCAAAGCCTCTACGTGTGCTGCTCTGTTGAGTTCGCCAAGATCGAAGGAGAAGAACCGAGTGTGCAAAGAGGAAGAAGTTGAAGGAGAAAAGCTTCGAAGTCGAGTAAGAACTCTGCTTACAGAGGAAGGAGGATTGGCTTCATGAACTGTTACCATACTTGCGTGCAGTGGAAGACGAAGTCGACCAAGAAGAAAAAGATGACGGATAAGAAGTAGAAGGGGGTGGAAAAGCTTGCGTGGTCGAGTGTTGGTTAGGGTAGAGTTGAACCTATGTGTGCGCTGCTCAGTCGAGTTTCGCTGAGCCACGAAGAAGAAAATAAGAGATCAACTTCGTGCTCGTGTATGGGAAGAAGAGAAGGGGAGCTGAACTCGGGCGTGCATGAGCTTAGGGCTGCTGGTCGAAACTTATAAAGTGTGCGTGCGTGCGTGCGTGTGTTGTGTGTTTGGCTACCTCCGAAGTCCTCCATAGAAATGCGCGCGCGCGTGTGTGTGTGTCTGCTAGGGTTTAGCTCCTTGGCGATTCCCGACGGTGATTCATTGATTTCTCATTTCTCTCTGTCGTCTTCCATGACGAAGTTTCACGCTCTCGTAGAAGTCCTCCAGTCGACGAGTCTACGACGCGCGCACTCGACGACGTCTTACATGCTCTCGACCACGCTCGCAGCTCTCGTCCTCCAGTTTCACGCTCTCGGACTCCGCAGTCGGCGGCTCGCGTCGTCTCTCTTCTTCTGTCGCCCTGCCCGACAGACAGTTCTTCTCGGATCGCGTCTCTCACCTGCAGTCGACGGCTCGCAGCTCTACTACCTTCGAAGTTTTGCTCGCCTATTTCCAGCGGCTCCCCTAGCTGCTTTGGAGATGTAATCCACTATCCGTTCTTATGCCACTGCACTTGCTGGCGACATTCATATTCCTACTCTTGTTTCTCTTTCAGGTTCAGAGTCTAGTTTTCATATTGATAAGTCCAGCAATGTTTCTCAATCTTTTCACGACGCCCTTGAAGGTGGTGGCGATCACACCTTCATAAAAAAAATTGGGAAAAAAAATGGGAAGCCTTCTCTTATTCTCACAGAGGTTGAAACTAGTACTCTCGCGTCTTTCTGGCGCTTTGCTATAGTGGGGAAATTTCTGTATGGTCACCCAAAACTGGAGATCATTCGGAATGATTTTGAGGCTATGAAGCTATTGGGCAGTTGGAATATTAATTTACTTGACGATCGTCACATACTGATTCAGTTGTCTCATGATGTCGATTACACTCGCATATTTTTTCGGAAAGTTGTCAGGATCGACAACCGTTATATAAAAATTTTGAAGTCAACTATTGGTTTCGATCTAAAAGCGGAGTCCCTTATCATTCCAGTTTGGATAAAATTTTCGGGGTTAAAATTACGTCTGTTCAACTTGGAAATTCTCTACTTCTTAGCAACTGCTTACGATAAGCCTCTCAGAATTGATAGTCTTACGCTTGCTGTCACCAGAACCTCTGTGACTTGTGTTAGTTGAGAGAGATATCACTCAACCAGCTCCGGATGAGGTGTTGATTGGAAGCACTCATAACGGGTATTGGCAAAATGTTGAAATTGAATCACACCCTCCTTATTGCTCTCATTGTAGTATGTTTGGCTACAACTCTATTCTTTTTGCTATCGTTTGCATTCTCATCTAAAGGTTAAATATCGCTAAAGAACAACCACCTATTATCCCTATTGAGAAGATGCAACCCGATCCTCTTCCCAATACCGCGGTTCCTGAAGAAGAACAACATACTACAGCTACAAATTCAGTTGTGCTTATACGACCCACTGTTATTAAACTAGACTCACATACATGTCAAAAAACACGAGAGGGCTTTTTTGATCCAATAACAGATTAGCCGGTACAACATGTAATTGCTTCTAATGTTCAACAATCTGCACATCTCCAACACACTTTAGAACAAGATCAGGTGAGCCAATCCTCGGAAAGGAATGACAGGTATATTCTAGGAGGAAGAAAAATAATGGATGCCGATTCTAGCTTGGGAACATATTGGATGATACATTGGTTACTATTGACAATGACAATCATCTTACCAACTTATTAGCTTACTCCTTCCCTAGAACCAGAGACAGAGACAACCAAATTGGGTTTCTCTCTAGCCACCTGATACTATATATTTCAACATTTTTAGGCTTTTTCTTTGTCTCTAATGTACTTTTCTGTATTTTCTAGTTTTGGAACCCTTTGTGGTTTTGGTTTGGGCAGGGTGTCATGTTTGGGCCCTCCAACACATTGTATCTGTATCTTTCTTTTTGGTTAATATATTAGCCTTTATATATATATGTTTGGGCCCTCCACCTGATACTATATATATATAATTTTATGTGTATGTGTGAGTGTTTAAATTCAAGATAATTTAATTTGGACTTTAATACTATGATTTTCACCTAGAAGAAAAAGTTTATGAAGCAAGCAAGGGAGGATATCGAACTCAAAACCTATAAGGTAAAAGTTAAGTTTTTTGTTGTTATTGAAATTCATAATATAATTAGTTAAATTAATGTTGTTAAACTTTGTTATTGTAGAAAGCAAGGAAGAAAGTCAATAAATATTTGAGATTTGAGGAAGGCAAAGAATCCTAAAGTTAAAAGAGATTAGTGTTTTAATAATTCTTTATATTTAAATAAGATTTTCTTTAGGATATAATTCTTATAGTTGTATGTACTTTTAATTGATTTAGGTGTTGGTTAAAAAAATAAGGTAAATGGGTAAAATTTTTTAAAAGTTTCTTGTAAGCAAATGTGAGTAATTATTTTCTTATGTGTTAAATTTAAAGTTTTTTAAATAAAGAATTTCTTTGATGCTTTAAACAATTTTTTTATTCATGTTGTAGGTTAAGAATTCAAAGAAATGAACGGGAAAGAGATAATTAATGTTTAATGTTTTTAAATGTAAGCAATATAAAGGATATGAAATGATAAATAAATGCTTAAGTCATGCAAGATTCCCCAAGATGATACTGACAGGGGATGCAATATACATGTGCACACTAAAGGAAATGATAAAGGTGTATCTTCGAGTATAATTTGAGGGTGCTTTCAGGTGTGACGGTAATGCTGTGATGACTATTAAAGATATTAAATTGATAAATACTTAAAGTGAAATGGAATGGATAAATTTACTATTTTAATGAAATTAAATGTATTTCTTTTGGTCATTCATGCATAGCATAACATAATAATTTAATGCATATTATGTTGTAATTACTCATTAACTTATACTTATAATTGCAAATTAATATTTTCTTTTGGAAAAGGAAAGTTTTAAGTTGATGTCTCATAGGAGAGACTTTGTTTACCAGTGAAAGACCACAGCTAGGTGTATTTCTTATGATAATAGTTTCTCTTTACTATTTTTTTCAGACATTGATATGCTATTTAGTACTGCTTTGAGATGTTATTTTTAGATATTATTGTTTCTGGATGCTTTAGATTTTATTGCACTTTGTGGATCAGTGACTTTTTAATGCGTTAGAAGTTTTCAAAATGTGAATAGTTAAATGTTAATAACGTCTGACTACTATTCTTGACTTAGCAAGTTCTAAGCATCGGATCCAGTTGTGAAAAAAGTAGTATCAGAGAGATTATGATTGATCATGATATAAAAAAACCATTAGGATAATGATTAATTTAATTCATAAGTAATATTGATAAAGAATTAAATTATATCTAATTATAATATTTATTTGGTTATTTTAGAAATATGAAATACCAGGAATATCAAACTGAAGATGATATTGTAGAAGTTACTGCACCCCCACAGATTACTGTGAATACTGATGTTTTTACTAAGATGATGACTGCATAATCGCAGTTGATTAAGAGCTCTCAGACTCAAGCCAGTTTTAGTTGAGGGGGTCAAATGGATAAGTACTTGAAATTATTTCAAAACATGAGACCACCTCTCTTTTTCTGGAGGAATAGGTCCCGTGAATGCTGAAAACTAGCTGCTGTGAGTGGAGAAGTTCCTAGATGGATTTTCTTGTCCTTCAGAGAGGATGGTTACACTGACCACATTTGCATTAGAGGGAGCGGGGAGATGGTGGTGTGGACAGCTGCAAGAGAAATTTGGATGTAGTGCCAGTCACATGATTCAGTGGGTCGAGTTCGTGAGCATCTTTAGAGACTGGTTCATACCCTTGTCTGCCAGAAGACAGATGCAGGACAAGTTTGTCAGGTTGGTACAGGGTGAATGATCTATTATGCAGTATGAAGCTAAATTCACCATGCTCTTTAAGTATGCATTTCAATTGATTCCTAATGCATTGAATTGCCACCGATTTTGACTGGGCTTAGAGATGAGCTTAGAAAATTATTGATTTCTCTTGGATTCAATGATTATTTTATTTTGGTGGAGAGAACTAAGACATAGTTGAATCTAGAGGCTACTCAGAGGAGGGGTATTCAGAAAAGAAGAAATTCAGAGGGATCTTGGTTTCCTCAAGTTTCTCAGAGGCTGTACTTTCAGTCAATTGGTACAAGTGCTAAGAAGGCTAGATCCAACAACATTGACATTCAGTTTGAAGTGAAGAAATGTGACAAGTGTGGAAAGTTTCACAAGGTTGAGTGTCTATCTGAATCCAACACTTGCTTTTGGTGTCACCAGCCAGGGCATAAGGCGAAGAATCGCCTTAAATTGAGTCAGAAGGCTCTAGCAGATTCCAGAGGCAGTGTTGCACCACTTCAGAGGAGCTATGTAGACCCATGACAACTGAATTTTCTGGGTTTGTGTCAAATGCAAGTCAGACAACAGATTGTTCAACGTAGAGTATATGTATTATCACACCAGGAAGCTAAGGATTCACAGACGTCATCACAATTATGTTTCTCTTTAAAAATTTCAAGTTAGTGCACTTTAAGAATCACAGGATTCATGTCACGTCATACATAAAACAAGTAAAAAAATTAAATATTAATAAGCTAATTCTATATATTTATTGCGTTGATTTTAATGATAAGTATCATATATCTGCTAAAGTGATGCAATTGAATGTCATTTCAATACCTGTGATATTATCAGTTCGAATGCCAAATCGTGCTTTTCTGAAAGTTGATCAATCATATGAGATGGGGCTTATGATTGGTGGAAAGAGTTTTAATGCCCAACTTATTGTATTGCCCTTGGTGGAATTCAATGTGATTTCATGCATGAATTGGATGTTTGAAAATTGTCACTTTTGATTGCAATAAGAAGACAGTCAAAGTAAATGTATTTGGGGAGGCAGAAGTTAAATTTTCTGGTGACAGAGGATTGACATCTATGATAATTACATGTATGAAAGCTTGCCAATTATTCAATCATGGAAGTCATAGTTTTCTTACTTAAGCAGTAGATAATTCTAAGGAATCGAAGTCTTTGGTTGATATTCCAGTGCTAAGAGCATATCCAAATGTGTTTTTGAATGATTTACTAGGACTACCACCATTGCTAGAGATTGATCTCACTATTGAGCTCTTGTCAGGTTTTGATACTGTATCCAAAACACATCACAGAATGATAGTTAAGGAGTTGCAGAAGCTGAAAGACCATCTACAGGAGTTCTAGATAAGGGTTTTATCAGACCTAGCACCTCACCTTGGGGAGCTTCAGTGTTATTTGTGAAGAAGGATGGGAGCTTCAGGATGACTGCAGGGAGTTGAATAAACTCAGTGAAAAATAAGCATCCACTGTCGAGGATTGATGACTTGTTTGATCAGTTGGAAGGGGCTCCTGTATTTTCAAATTTTGATTTGAGATCGGACAATCACCAGTTAAGAATTAGAGAATAAATATTTTTAGGACTAGATATGTGCACTATGAATTCATGGTGACGCTATTTGGACTGACAAATGTTCCAACAGTTTTCATCTACTCGTTGAATAGGGTCTTCAGACAGTTTTTGGATACTTTTGTGATCGTCTTTATAGATGATATTTTGGTGTATTCGAGGGATGAAGTTAGTCATACTGGTCATTTACATGTTGTGTCATACTGGTCATTTACACACTTTATGCCAAATTTTCTAAATGTGAATTTTGGCTTAAAAATGTGGCTTTACTTGGGCACATTATCAGATGACATATTTGTGGATCTAAATAAGGTGATGGTGATTGCAGATTGGCCAAGACCTACTACTTTTACTAAGGTCAGGAGTATCCTGAGCCTGGTTGGTTATTACAAGAGTTTTGTTGAGGGGTTTTGAAAGATTGTTCTGTCTTTGTTAAGTCTGACCCAAAGGACCGGTTTGTCTGGTCTGATCGTTGTGAGGAGGTTTTTCAAAAACTGAAGTCTTGCCTAATGTCTGCTCCAGTTTTGGCCATTCCTTCTGGCTCTGATGAGTTTTAAATTTTCAACAATGCGTCTTTGAGGGGTTTGTGCTGTGTACTTATTCAACATGGTAGGGTCATTGCTTATGCATCACGTCAATTTAAAAAATCATAAAAAGAACTATCCCATGCATGACTTGGAGCTTGTTACAATTGTTTTTGCACTCAAGATATGAAGACATTATCTATATGAAGTTAGATGTGAAGTTTTTACTGATCGCCAGAGTTTGAAGTATATCTTCACTCAGAAAGAGTTAACCTGAGGCAGAGGTGATGACTGAAATTTATTAAAGATTATGATTTAGATAATCAGTATCATCCTGGAAAGACAAATGTGGTGGCAGATGTGCCGAGTAGAAAAGCTTCAAGTAATTTGAATTATTTATTTACTCAGCAGGAGCAGTTAATTAAAGATTTGAAGAGGTTGAAATTATAGTTGATTGTGGTGATGACAAAATAATTCAACTATATCAGTTGACGGTGCAACTAACTCTAAAGGGCATAATTGAAGATTTCTTAGCCAGAGAGTGTATTCAGAAAGTTCTGGAGCAGGTTCAGACAAGCAATTTTAGAGAGATATGTGATAGATCAGGTTGGTTTATTGAGGTATAAAGACAATTTATATTCCATATATTGTTGATTTAAGACGAGAAATTCTAGAGGAAACACATTTATCTGACTACGCTATTCACCCAAAGAGCAATAAAATGTATCAGGATCTTAAAGAAGCATTTTGGTGGCTAGGATTGAAGAGAAGTGTGGCATAATTTGTGGTCAAGTGTTCTTCATGTCAGCTAGTGAAGGCAGGGCATCGATGTCTTGAAGGTCAGTTGCAGCCTTTACCGATTCCAGAGTGGAATTGGGAGGAGATTGCGATGGATTTTGTGATGGTTTGCTTGGATTTCGTTTGGGGCATGATGCTATATGAGTAATTGTCGATAGATTAAGTCTGCCCCTTTATTGCCTATTAGACAGATAGGTCCGACTGAGAAGCTAGCCAAATTTAATGTTGATCAAATTATAAGGTTGCATAGAGTGTCAAAGTCTATTATATTTGACAGAGATGACAGGTTTTCTTCCAAATTGTGGAAAAATGTTCAGGATGCTCGACTGACTTTCGGTACAGTATTTCGCCCTTAGACAGATGATCAGTCAGAGAGAACCTTTCAAATCTTGGAAGAACTACTAAGATTATGTGTCCTTGACTTTGGTGGAGGTTTGGAATCACATATACCTTTAGTAAAGTTTACTTACAATAATAGTTATTAGACTAGCATTGGGATGTCTCTATATGAACCCTTGTATGGAAAGAAGTGCAGGACACCTCTATGTTGGGCTGAGACATGTGAAAGAAAGATCATTGGAGCTGATTTGGTTGATGATGCTACTGAGAAGATTAGACTGCTCAGAGGTAGACTGAAGGCAATGCATGATAGATAGAGAAAATATTATGATATCAAACACAAATCTGTTTAGTTTGAAGTTGTAGAATTTTTTTTTTATGGTCAATCCATTGGAGGGTGTACAATGTTTTGAGAAGACATGAAAATTCAGCCCCCTGAGTTGTTGGTCCATTTGAGATTGTGGAGAGGATTGAGAAGGTAGAGCTTATAGATTGGCTTTACCTGCTCATATGTAGAGAGTGCATAATGTTTTCCACATTTGTTTACTGAGGAAGTATATTACAAATGAAGTCTATAGGATGAAAGCAGACTCTGTTGATATTCAGCCTGATCTGACTTATGCTGAAGAGTCTGAAAAACTTCTGGATTATGATGTGAAGAAGTTGCGGAACAAAGAGATCCATTTATGAAGATTTTATGAAAGCACGGGTCGAAAAAGGATGCCAATTGAGGAAATGGTCTCCGAGATGCAAGGAAAGTATCCACAACTTTTCAATTGAGGTAAGTTCACTTTCATGTTTATTTTCAAATATCGAGGACGAAACTTTATGAGGGGATATTGCAATAACAGAAAGTTATAATAATAATAATAAAACATATACCACAGGTTACAGACACATCCTCTCGGATCAAACATATCGCTATCACTCGATCGTCTCTTCATTCGAACCATCGAACATAAGAGAGCAATAAGAGACAACGATAGAGAACGAGACAAAGAGAAACCAAGAGATCAAGAGAGGGAAAGATTGTGTGTGCCTTAGCCGAAGAATTAGGAGGAAGAAGGTAACCTTCATTCTTTTCTCGCAAGAGAAAGTAGAGGAAGAGAAGGAAGGAGAGTCAAAGCCTCTGCGTGCGCTGCTCTATTGAGTTCGTAAAAGAACCGAGTGCGCAAAGAGGAGGAAGAAGAAGTTGAAGGAGAAAATCTTCGAAGTTGAGTCTGAAGTCCGCTTACAGAGGGAGGATCGGCTTCGTGCACTATTATCGTGCTTACGTGTGGTGGAAGACCAAGTTGGCAGAGAAGAAGAAAACGACAGATAAGAAGAAGTTGAAGGGTGAGTAAAAGCTCGCGTGGGTTAGGGCAGAGCCGAACTTTTACGTGCGCTGCTCTGTCAAGTTCTATCGAGCCGTGAAGATGAAAAAGAAAAGAAGAGATCAGCTTCGTGCTCACGTGCAGGAAGGAGACAAGGGGAGCAGAACTCAAGCGTGTATGAGCTTAAGGCTATTGGTCGAGACTTATAAGGTAAATATTTGAGAATTTTAAAAAATTTAATTCGTATAATACTATATATATATATTTGAAAAGTCTAAGGGCTAATTTTATTGAAATAGAAAAGATACATAAAGTTTGTATGAGAGGACCCAATAGAGACACCCTACCCATATGATATTAAGTACAGTAATATCCCAACTAAAAGATACAGATAGACTCAAAAAATTAAAATTTGCAGAAAACAAGTAGCTAGAGATGAGCCAGTTTAGTCCTGCCTCTTCCTCTAGTTTTATGAGCGGAGCCAGATAACAAACTTTGAAGTGTCGTGTCATTGCCAGGAGTAACCAAAGTATCATCCATTCAGTTTCCAAGTTGGAGTGTGCCCCCAGCCTTCTTCTTCCATCGAGAAATGTAAACCTGTCATCCTTCATTAGAGGACTGGCTCATGTGATCCTTGGTTTGATTAGATATTAGAACTGCAGTAGAAGGAAAAACAGTCATTGCTACAACGATAAGTTTTAGTGTATGTGAAGTGTGAATTGTCACCTCTGCACCTGATGCTTCCTGAATAAGTGCTGCAGGGCTATCCTGATTTTTTGTTCGACCATTATCTGTTGTAGTATGGTCGGGAGAAGTGTTCCCAGCAGCAGTATGGTCTTGTGGTGATTCCCTCCTCAGGTTGGTTGTCATCAGGTTTGTTGGGAGCTAGCGTTACTATTGATATAATAATGGCTCTTTTGTTCGCTAAGGTTTCTCCTGATGGCGTAACCGAGCGTCCCTATTGATTTTCTTCTTCGTCAATTGATTCGTTGTGCTCGAAGAAGAAGGGCGCACCTCATCGTCATCCGGAGCTCGCGTCGCCTTTCGAAGCTCGTTTTGCGTCTTTGGAGCTTGCTTCTGCTCCATTTGATACGAGGTTATCGCGTTTGCTACGGTTTGCCATCCGGAGCTCGAGTCGTCTTCTAGACTCGCGTTGCGTCTGCTACGTCAAAGCCGTTCGACTGTTCGTCTGCGGCAGTCCGCAAGCTGTGCCAGCCTGCTGTGCTTGCGTGAAGCACGCTAATGGGCTTTTCTACGCCGTCACCCTCGCTGGTGATAATCCAGTTAAAGTTCACAAACGCAGCTTCCCTTTTCACCTTGCAGATAGTCCGATGTTCCCGTAGATGTGTCATGATTTTGTTGCAGGACATGGAGATTGCAATCTCATAAAAAAGTAAAGAAAAATACAGGCAAAACAACATTATTCTTCTCTGACGCTGAAATTTCAACTCATTCAGGAAAACACAAATTTTTACTAGTTGAAAAGTTCCGATTAGGTCACCCTAAGATGGAGATTATCAGGAAGGTTTTTGAAGATTTCAAACTAGTTGGGGCTTGGCAGGGAGTCTTTTCGACGGAAGACATGTGATACAATTAAGCGTAGAAAAAGATTACACAAGGAATTTTCTCAAGAAATTCATCACAATTGAGGGCAATCATATGAAATTGCTTAAATGAACCCCTGATTTTGATCCCAATCAAGAACCCCCAATTGTGTCTATCTAGTTCTCATTATCTGAACTCAAGCTTCAATTCTTTGACCTACCTATCTTATATGTAATTGACACTATCTTCGGAAGACATTTACAGGTAGACAAACAATTCATTTTTCACGGCCATCTATTGCAAGGATTTTGATTGAAAGAGATATTTCACTACCAGATGTAGAACAAGTCTGGCTTGGCTGTGCTCACAATAGTTATTGACAAAAAATCATTATGGAACAAAAATCTTACTATTGCAAGCACTGCAAGATGTTTGGACACCCACAAGAGAAATACACCAGATTGCACCTACAGTTGAGAACTAACAAGTAAAGGCAGTAACATGCTATTAGTGCACCCCACGTGCCTGAACGCACCCTCAGCAAATCTCATGACAGCCAACCTGAGGAGGGAATCACCACAAGACAGGAAATAGTGTCTGCCCCTGTGAACCCTTCTCCTGACCATACTATAATGTTCGGACCGAAAGTCAGGATAGCCCCGCAGCTCATATTCAGGAAGCATTAGGTGCAGAGGTGGCAATTCACACTTCACATACATTGGAACCTATCGCTATGACTACGATTATATTGTCTTCTACTGCGGTTCTAAAATCTAATCAGACCAATGATCACATGAGCCAGTGTTCAGATGAAGAATGACAGTTTTACACTTCTCGGAGGAAGAAGAAGCCTGGAGGCACACACTAACTTGGAAACTCAATGGATGATACTTTGATTACTCCTAGAAATGACACGACACTTCAAAGTTTGTTATCTGACTCCGAACCTAAAACTAGCGGAAGAGGCACGACTAAACTGGCTCGTTCCTAGCTACTTGTTTTTTGCATGTTTTAAATTTTTTGAGTCTATCTATATCTTTTTGTTGAGGTAGTACTGTACTTGGTATCGTATGGGTAGGGTGTCTCTATTGGGTCATCTCGTACAATCTTTATGTATCTTTTCTATTTCAATAAAATCAACCCTTGGGCTTTTCAATATATATATATATATATATATATATTAAATTTTATGTGTGTGTGTGTGTTAAATGCAAGATAAAATGTAATCAGAACTTTAATACAGTGATTTTCACTTCGTAGTAAAAGTTTGTGAAGCAAGGGACGAGATCGAACTCAAAACCTATAAGTTAAACTTAAGTCTTTTGTTGTTATTGAAGTTCATAATATAACTAATTAAATTAATGTTATTAAACTTTATTACTATTAGGAAGTAAGGAAAAAATCAATAAATCCTTTGGATTTGAGGAAGGCAAAGGATCCTTAAGTCAAAAGAGGTTAGCCTTGTAATAATTCTTTATATTTAAATAAGATTTTATTTAGGATGTAATTCTTATAGTTATATGTACTTTTAATTGATTAGGTGTGAATTAAAAAAACGAAGTAAATGGTTAAAGTATTTTAAATTTTTTTGTAAGCAAAGGTGAATAATTATTTTTTATTTCTATTAAATTTAAAGTTTATTAAATAATGAATTTTTTAATGCTTTAGCCATTATTTTATGCACGTTGTGTCTTAAGAATTAAAAGAAATGAACGGGAAAAGGGAAAGTGAATTTTTAATATTTTAAAATGAGGTTATTTAATTAAAATGAAATGATAAGTAAATGCTTAAGTCATACAGGATTACCCCCAGATGTTACTGGCAGGGGATGCAATGTACCTGTACACGTTAATGAAAATGTTAAAGGTGTACCTTCAGGTACAATTTGAGGGTGTCTTCAGGTTTGACATTAATCCTTTGATGACTATTAATGAGGTTAATTTGGTAAATGCTTAAAGTGAGATTAGAATGGATAAATTTAAAGTTTTAATAAAATGAACTGTATTTTCTTTTGGTCATTCATCTGTAGCATAACATAAGAATTTAATGCATATTAGGTTATATTTACTCATTAAGTTATACTTGTGGTTGCAAATTAATGTTGTTTCAGAAAAATGAAAGTGTTAAGGTTATATGTCTCATAGGAGAGACTTTGTTTATCAGTGAAAGACCACTATTGCTAAGTATATTTGTTATGATGATATTTTCTCTTTATTGTCTCTTTCAGACATTTATATACTGTTTAGTATTGGCTTGAGATGTTATTTTTGGATGTTTTAGATTTTGTTGTACTTTATGGATTAGTGGCTCTTATTTATGTATTGGTAGTTTTAAAAATGTGGATAGTTAAATGTTAGTACCGTCTGACTGTTGTTTCTGTCTTAGTAAATTTCAAGCATCAGGTTGTGTCGTGACAGCAGAATGCTTGTTTTACATGTATATTGTGAGATACGTCCACGTCATTCTCTCGAGGTAGGAGAGTTTTTGCCTTCGTTTTTAAAAGTTGATGGGTTCTTGAAGTACAATGACAAATTACGAGGTTGAAGATGGCAGAAATGTCGTAATTCCCTTGTAAATCAATCATGTATTCCACACTCACACCATCCAAGGCAACTATAGAACACGTCATTTCAGTCAATAATGATAGAATAATTAACCATCATTGTTTAGCACAATTAGAGCCAGAATGGCATATGACCTAATACTCTTACAACCCATCTCTAGCCATTTAGAATATAACATGCTTCTGCCACTTTTCGTACTCGACTGGCCATATTTGGTTGACAGGTCGAGTTGGAGCAAATTCTAGAATGAAACTATGCATTGTTGGATCTCTCACAGTGGTAACAACCTAAAAAAAATGCTATCGATTAAGGCATCCTAAAACTGTCTCAATAAGGGCTGCTCAATGCCTGGTATTGACTTCTCTGATTGACTGAATTCTAGTACCATTAATGCTAGTCTTATTGGTGCTTCCCTCAAAGCCTGCAGAAAGGTAGCTTGTGGTAATATATTCTTAGGCTCTATATGAACGCCTATTGCCTCAGACTCTTGATAATGCAGAAATACAATGTGCTTTCCATCTTTGATGAAAGAATATTAATTTTTGTAGACTTCATGATGTATGCAATGATCATATTGTCAAGGGTGATCTAATAGGATGTGACGAACATCCTTAAATACCACCTCATATTACACTTTTTTTTGGAATTCATCTCTAATAGAAAACTAAACAATGGATATTCTGACAACATTGATCTTACTCCCCTTTTTTAACCGAAGGAATATGGTTGAGAATGCTTCTGGGTAGCGAGACTCAATTTATCCATCATTTGTGTAAATGCCTCATTTTCACAACTGTCTTCATCTATAATATGATTGCACACCTTTCTCTGCGTGGTACAATTGCTATGAAAGATATTGTGACAGAGTCACTGTTAGTCTCTTGTGGGCTCAAGTTTAAAAGCCACTTCAAATTACTTGCTTCTATTTCTCGTCGAATGAAATTTGGCACTTTTTCTCCAGTGTCTTTTGTGTCACTATCTATGTTTTTATTGCTCTCCGCTCGGTGAAAGAGATCACTCTTATGTTTGGGAAATCAAATGTAATGTGCCCATGCCTCCCAAAGGCTTGACACTTATAACACTTTTTGAGTAGGATGAATTTGAGAGTGTTGATGGAATCCACTATTTCTCTACTCTGAATTGGTTTCTCCTTAGGTGGAGTTGTCTTAGGTGCTCGATGGGTATGTTCTTGCTGCCTAATCTTGGGGTTGAACTCTATTTTTATGGTGTGGTGGTCACTCCTCCACCTTGTGTCTATACTTCAAGAAGGAACCAAAACGATTGCTATTAAACCATATTACCGATTAATGACCTCAGTCCTCGAAGATACCTCATGATTGTGTGCTCTTCTAGTTTCAAAAATTCATATTTCAGCGTGAGTTGATTAAATTCAGTTGTCTTTATCCACAGAAAAATCTCTTAAGCATATGTTGTGGAGTTTTATGAATAACATGTAGGTCATGTGTAGGAAGATATTTACTCTTTATCTATCTTTTCGTTTATAAATCATGTGGTGATTTTACTCTTCACCTCACGTTGTCGAAGACGCTTCAAATTTTCCCATCACAAGTAAGTGTTTTTTTTAAGCTTGATAGTTGTTAATTCAAATATTGTTCTGAGATTGTTTTTGTACTAAAAAAATTGTACTGTTGTCTTGAGCTAATCAATAAATTTATTTGAATTCAAACATCCATCAAAATCAGATAAATTCACCTTTACTAAAAAATCTCGGCTTTAAAATTCCGAATTTTCTACTCATATTCAATGCAAAATCGATGTGACATTAACTCTTTGTCACTCAAGACTTCTTCATGGAAGTGGTTTACTTTCTCCTCTTGATCCGGTGAATCATCATTGTGGCTATGAGTGACCTCACCAGGTTATCTCAGCTCAAAGGCATCAAATCTTTGTTGCAATTGGAGAACTTTTTGCAACTTATCCTATATAGTGATCTCTTGAATATCTCGTTGAAGGTTTCTCATTGCCGACATATTATCTCGTTCTTTCAATGCAACTTTTGATGGAAAAGGAAATGGTGTTTTAGGCTTAGCATTAAGGCTAGGGGGTGATATAGGGAAAAAAAATTCAAGATCAAATGTTTGCCGAGTGCTTAGAATTTTGCTTGTAGATGTCGAAGCGGCTTTTTGGTGGATTTAGAAAAGCTGGCTTTTGAAATTTAGGACTAGAAGTTACTGTATGAATAGTTAGGGTATGGTGGGATTTTTTTTTTCGGTGAGTGTGTTAGGATATATGTATTTTTTTAGTTTGGGGAGAGATAAATTTTTAAAACTTTAGGGTTTTTCGGGCTTTAATACCAGTTGAAATTGTTTGAGGATTCCTATAAGGTGTTTCAGAAGCAGATTTAATGGGGAGGTGAGATGGTGAAGTACGAACGGTGAGGTGGTTCACCATCTATTCCTATACATGATACAAACACACCGCTTATAGAAGTAAGGGATACAATACCTCTTAAGGTAAAAAACAGACATTGCAATTCCCAAAAAAACTTAAAAATCCCCTAATTAGTCTGCAAATAAATACATATATAATTCCCCACAAGTTAACCTAGAACTAGTGCTACAACAACAACAAGCCCTTATCCCACTAAGTGGGGTCAATTATATGAGTAATTTTTTCTCCATCGTGTAATTCTGATAAATTAAGATCATTTTTATACAACATGTCCAAGTCTTTTTAGGTCTATCTCTACATTTCTGAACATAAGTTGAATCTAAAGAATCTACTCTCCTAGCTGGATCATCAGATGTTCGACATTTAATGTGACCAAACCATCTAAGACGACTCTCTCTAATTTTGTTTGTCACTGGGGCTACACCAACCCTTTCATGGATACATTCATTTTGCATTTTCTCTCTAATTCCTAGGCCGCTCATCCACCTATGCATTCTCATCTCAGCAACACTTAACTTAGTTTTATGTTTCTCTTTTAAAAGCCAACATATTGTCTTGCAAATTCTCCTTGTTATTTATTAAGTTAATGAACACTATCTTGAAACTCTTTATTGTAATTTTATTTACAAAGTGGTTAACAAACTAGAAGTAGATTGGAGATGAATGAAATTTGCTTATAAGGCCCCTCATGGACTCTATGAATGGTTGGGTGACGTCTTTTTATCTTGAATGCTCCTTGCTATTTATGAAGTCAATGAACATTATCTTGAAACTCTTTATGGAAAAAGTGAAGTGTGCTTACTTTGACATCTTGACTTTTAACCTCTAATGAAATAGATCATCAATAATATCTTAGGCAAGTTTTTAGACTTAGAAAAAAAAAGTTTGCATTAGCTTTGAAATGTACTTTTTTAACACAACATAAGGTGAATTTTAAAATTTTTATAATTTTAATTGCTTGAATCAGTCTAATCATTTTAAAGCTCAAGTAATCCTATAATAAATGGAATAGTTTCATTTTAATAAGTAGTTTTCATTAGCCTAGCTATTTTTTTCTAGAGATTTATTGAGTATGATTGTTATCAGGGACATTGATATTATGAAATTGGAAAAATTCTCTTAAACTCATGCAAAATGTTTTTCAGTATGTTAAGATTTTGATTGCATTTACACCTATCATTGGTTTTTTAACCTTCAAAGTGATATGAGGTTTTTGGAGTTGAAATTGGATCAATTATAGTTTAGAAAAATCATCTTGTAGTTTTATTTAGTGAGAAACCGTAGAAAGTAAAGCAATGATACTTGGTGTATGATATGAAATGTTATGCCATTATTTAATCCTCGAGACAATGATGTACTTATTATATGGGGAATTCATTTTGATACTAAGGTTAACTCAAGCCACAGTAGAAATGAAAATATTATTGCTAAAATTCCAAGGGATTACAAAAAAAACTCAAAACAACACAAGAAATACGACATAACTATACAGCTAGGGAAAGGCGGATTGTCCGGTGGATAGCTGTATGCGTGATTGCGGCAACAACAGGGTGGTTGGTGGTTGGTGGGTAGGTGGTAGTAGCGAGAAGGTTGGTGATGGGACAATAATAGGTGAGGGAGATAGGAGGGTGTGAGGGTAGCATGTGGTATGAGGAAGGGGTTACGGTAGCACAGTGGAAATAGGAGAGAATTACGACAAAGTGGTGAGTGCGCGAAGGAGTTACGGTGGGGAGGAGACTGGGAGCGGGTACGCAACAGAGGAGGGGAGGGGGTTACGACAACAACTATAGGTGTTGTTGTGCCTTACAGGAAAGCGGGAGAGGGAAGTTGGCTAGTGACAACAATTTTAGATGTGGAGGGCTTGGGATGGCAACAGGAAGAGACCTTGGGTTGACGGCAGGGAATCAGGGAAGAGGAGCGTAGGTTTGAAGGCAGCGAGCAGATTAGAAGAATAATTATCCCCGCGGGAGTGAGTTACAATTGAAACTCGAACCCTTGGAGGAGGTTACTATCTCGGACGAGTTGCAACCCTAGCACCTTCTTGCTTTTGGATATAGACTTAGGCGGGGAAGCGACCTCCAATTGTAAGCTTGCAGAATTCTGAAATAAAAAAGACAACAACCCTAAGACAACAAATACACATATTTTATTTAGATATACAAGAGAGAAAACAAAAATGGAAGGGGGAATAATTCCCACCTGATGAAAGTGGGAGGAGGGGGTCGGTTCGGCCTTCTGCTGGACCGAGAGCCTTCTCCTACTGAATCCAGTGGTTGATTCAGTCAGGCCAAGCCTCTCTTGAGTCTCCTGCATTGGTTTTTCAGGATTGGGAGAGCTTCGACTTCATATGTTGAAGTTTTTGGTTTTTTGTCTTTAATCCTAGCAACATCGGAATCCCACTATCAGCTATATTGCCTCCCACAACACCTGATGATTTCCCTCTACTTGCAAGCATACATCCATATTGATAAGCTCTCTTTGGGGTCCACTACTAAATTAAATTGTGTGCATGTATCGCCTATGCTGCTGAATCCTCTCGAAGTAATCCATGGTCGGCTCAACCTGATCCGGCGTAAGGGTAGCTTGAACCTACCTGAACGCTAGTGGCCCTGGTGGTAAGTTATCAATCGTGATTTATTGAAATACTCTCTATCATGCCTGTCCCGTGTCTGGAGATGGTATCTCAATCATATCTTCCACTATTATCACCAAAACTGGTCTCATCGATGTTGTTCTGTTGGCAAGGGCACTTGTGATCTTGAGCTCCATCAAGGGGAGAAGGATGATGTGCTTCCCCTCATTGGTGAAGGAATAAGTGCTTTTGAATTCGTCGTGCTAAGTTTGACGATCAAACTATCACGAGCTCCCCAAAAACAATTGACAGACATTTATGGGTATCACATCACACTACGCATGATCCTACAGTTGGCTCCTACAATCGGCTCCTGATAAAAAACTTCACTAGGCACCTCCGGTCAATGTTGACCCTGTTCTCCTTTAGCCACGTCAAAAAATATGGCTAGTAGTGTCTTCAACTTCTCCGCTATATGTGTAGATGTCATGTTCTTATTGCTCCCTCCATTGATGATGACACTTCGTACATTTCTATTCAAGGTGCAACGGGCGTAGAATATATTATGAAGAGCCATTGTGAATCCCTTGTGTCCACGGTTTGTAGGATGCGTCGAACCACAAGCTTCTCTCTTTATAGAAGATGACACACCTTGTTTCTCAGCTGTCTCTTTGTTGCTAACCTCCTCCATGGCGGCTTTCTCGGTAAAAGTCATGATTCGGCTCGTCGAAAAAATAGAGGTGATGTACCCAAATCCATGCATCTAAAGCATTTTCAGGCGGGAATTGTAGTAGGCGTGCTGCCCTTCTCGGGCTTTTTCTCACTTGGGTTGACTGTCCTTATCTGAACCAATTTTCTCAACTCCCTGAGGTGTGATCCTGCTGGTGTCTCCAATTGCTGATGTTTGTCTGACTATTGGTGATTGCCTGCTCTGTTTATGCTATTTTTTCACTTCCAACTTTAAGGTCCGGACATCAACAAGTGACTAATATGACTGCAGCTGTACCACGTTGCTGATAGCAGACTTTAGGCCTCCTAGATAATGGGTTATCATATGCTCCTCTTACTCGACCAACTAGCACTTCATCCGCAATTGGTCAAATTGGGTCGTGAACTCTTCACTGATAGATCTCGTTGCTGCAGTTGATCGAGCCTCAAAAACATTTGTCGATGGTAGTGGGGTGACAAGTATTTTCTCTGCATTTTCTTCCTCTTCTTGTCCCACTTTGTGATCTTGTTAGTTCGCTCTCTCTTTCTCTGCCTCTATAGTTTTTCCCATCACAGGGAAGCGCTCTTCTTCAACTTGATGGCTGCTAGATTTAACCGTTTATCATCTGGCACATTCTTTTACTTGAAGATTCATTCAACAGATTGCAGCCAATCAAGAAAATCGTCTGACCCATACCTCCATCGAACTCTTGCAGCTAGATTCACCTTTATTCCGAGGTCCTTGTCCTCCATATGGACTCTCCTCTGTCGGCCTTTTTTGATACAGGATTCCAAAGCATCATGGTTTTTCTTCTTCATCACCGAAATCCTCCTTTTGGAAGGGGTTGAAATTATCGTCTCTTTCGCCTTTTTGACTTTCCCTGTCACCATCGAGGGTAAGTCCCCCTATATTTCATCATCAATGTCCACAAGCCTTTGCTGAAGTTGACGAATCTCTAGTTGTATTTCTTCTCGGGTAGGCTCGGGCATGTATCTTCTTGGTGTTATGGCTAGGGCTTAGAGTTGAGAGGTGAAAGAGGGTGTAGAAAATTGATTTAGGGTCATTGATTTTAAAAACAACAGGGGAAAATAGGGTTAGGTTGATGTTTGGTTGTGGTTTGGGGATAAAAGAGAAAAATTTTGGAGGGGTAAGGTGGATGTTAGGAAATCTTAAGATGTGCTTGGGGTTAGTCTAGCTATAATATCAAATCATACCAGAGTTAAGTCAAACCATAGCAGAAATGAAAATATTATTGTTGAAATTCTGAGTTACAACAAGACTCAAAACATGATAGAAAATACAACATAACTCGAATCTCCGACTAGGGCAAGGCGACATGGCTGGTGGACAGTTGTATGCGTGCTTGCGACAACAACTGGGAGGCCAGTGGGTAGGTGCTAGAAGCGGGAAGGTTGGGTGATGGGATGGTAATAGGCGAGAGAGGTAGGAGGGGATTACGACAACGTGGTGAGCACAGAAAGGAGTTGTGGTGGGGAGGAGATTGGGAGCAGGGTACACAACGAAGGGGAGTACGTCAACAATTATAGATGTTGTTGTGCCTTACGGGAAAGCGGGAGAGGGGAGTGGGCTGGTGACAGCAGGTATAGATGTGGAGGACTTGGGGTGGCAGCAGGAAGAGACCTTGGGACTGATGACAAAGAATTAAGGAAGAGGAGGGGTGCATGTTTGAAGGTAGCGAGCGATTGGGAAGGATAACTATCCCCGCAGGAGCAAATTACAACCGAAGCACCACTCGAACTCTTGAAGAAGATCGCCACCTCAGAGGAGTTACAGCCGAAGCATCTTCTTACCTTCGTATAGAGCCTTAGATGGGAAAATGGCTATCGGCGGTAAGCTGAACAGAATTTTGAAATCAGAAAGACAAAAACTAAACCCTAAGACAACAAACACGTATATTTATAATGGATATATAGGCAGGAAAATAGAAAAGGAAGTGGAGAATAATTCCCGTCCAATGAAAGAGGAAGTAGAAGGCCAGTTTAGCCTCCTGCTGGACAGAGAGCCTTCTGCTGGACCGAGAGCCTTCTCCTGCTGAACCCAATTGCCGGTTCAGTCAGGTAAGGCCTTCTCTAAGTCCCTTGCATCACATTCTTACTTTAGACCATCACACTCTCAAATTCATCAATATGTTATAAATATCAAGTCATAGAAATATTAAATGAGTCAAATTTATTAAAGATTATTTTTTCTTCATCACACAAAAACCTAAAGTTAAAGACAAACATGCCCATGTATTTAGGGTAAACATGTTTGTCTCATCCCTTGTGTAAAAAGCATGAAACTAAAAAAAGTCTTGAAATTCTCCTTCATTAACTAGTCGCCTCTTTCTCTTCAAAATTTCCCTCTTATTAGTAGTAGCTTGTCATTTGTTGTTTTTAAATTTGAATTGATATGTAGTACATATTTTAAATATTGAATGAAGTATATTAAGTGAAAAATTACTTCTCTTTTACTTATGAGTTAACGACTTCTTGAGTGCCTTTTCTTTTTTTAAGATGAGACAGTTGTCATTTTATTAAAAGGTCGTTTCTCTTAGCACCTACTTCAAATCATCTTAAAATTTCCTTTCTAAGCCTCCTTGAAGATCATTCACTGCCCTATTGAAATCTCACAATCACTCCAAAACTTTTTGGCTCAGACTAATCAAGCAAGATTGGGGCTTGGCCTTGCTCCCTACTCATCAATGACCATTTAACTTCCATCAAACCTTGCTATTTATTCTATATCACATTTATAAATCTTCCAATCATTCACGAGCATTTTCAACCTTGTACCTCTTCTAAAATTCATTATTGAAAATGATACTTTTAAATTAGCCCAGCCTAGTCCGATCTCGACTAGTCTTGGTATTACTGTCATTATAACCTACTAAACCTTTCATTCCTCCACAAACTAAAAAATTTGTTCACTTTATAAATTTGTAGTTTTTTTCAGCTTTTAATATCTTTAAATGGTTATCCACTGCTATAGATCAAACATTATGATGATCCCTGATAAAAGCTTGGCGTGGAGGTATTACGATTCGTCGTAGAAATCGACACAGATTTTTGCAGAAATTAGGGCAAAAACAATTTTTCTGTGATAATTCAAACAATTCAACAAGAATACAAAGATAAACACTTACAATTCTAGAGGTAGGTGATCTCTCTCAATTCCTACAATTCGAGAGGTAGGAAATCTCTCCCAAACCGTAGACCTAAATCTCATGCATAAATCTAACCCTAAACAACTTAATCTCATGCATAAATCTAACCCTAAACAACTTAATCTCATGGATAAATCTAACCATAAAAATGACAAGACTATTTATACCCAACAATAATAATAATAAACGACTAAATTACCCTTGGGCGTACAAAAGACAAATTTTCCCTTAGGCTAGGTGCCCTCATAACAATACTCCCCCCTCCCCAACAAAAAGACACCTTGTCCTCAATGTGGGAAAAAAATGAGAGTTTTCCTCCACATCCGTCTTTATTTCTTCATTCTTTGGTTTCTCATCCTGCGCTATGAGAACTTGTAATTTTAGATCCTTACAATGGTATCATAGGGTAAACTTTTCATCACACCGAAAACATACCCCCTTGGCTCGCTTATCCCGAATCTCCATCTCTATAAGACACTTGAGTGTTGCTCCCGGTCGGGGTTAATTATTCGTGTCCCGTACAGCCTCCCTCTAAACTTCCTCTGTCAGAACTTTTGGCATCATCATGGTTGCAATAGTTCCATACAAAGCCACATCTATGTTGTTCCTGTTGGCTTTCTTCATCTGGTTCTTGTCTTCCACCATCTACGCTAGCTTCATCATCTCTCTCAATCCCCTCGGTCTTAGTAGTCGTAGTACTCCCTTCATGAAATTTTCCTCCACCTGCTTCGAAAATCCCCCACAGTCGTTCTGACAATAGTTTAAATCTCTCCCTGTATTCCATGACCGCCCCCTCTTGAGTCAAGACATAGAATTGCCCGTGTAGGTCTCCTTCCCTAATGGCTCTGAAATGTTCCAACAAACAATCCTTATATTCATCCCACAAACGAATCGTGTATCTAGCCTCCCTCCACTGAAATCAGGCTAATGCCTTACACCCACTCTTTTGCATCTTTCTCCTAAAAAATCAGCTTCTTCAACTTCCAAACTCTAGCATCTCCACCCCAACTTATTCTTCCGCTTGTATTTCCCCCCATGTATCTTGGGCGGAACCCCCTCCTTCGGTCATGGGCATACCCAATACCCAATTCCCTTCTTCCTCCCTCGTGCTCTTCCATAACTCTTAACCCATCCCTCCAATTTTTGGCCCATCCCCCCTCAGAAGTCTTCACTCCCCCTCGTCGGACTCCTAAGGGGACACTTTTATGGCTAGATGATGTCCTCGTTTTCTTCTCGTTCAATCTCCTTTATTTGACTTAGTCAAGGATTCCATGATCAACTCTTTGTTAGGGTTTGCAACTGGAGCGATCAACATGACATTGGAGTGCATCTCTATAAGCTTTTTCATCATATGTCGTATTTCTTCTATGCTTTAAAATCCATCCTCCATTCGTCTTTCTATGGACGAAAACTTGTCCTCCATTTTTGCGAAACTTTCTTCCATCCCCGATCTGATTTGACTTGTCTCTTTCTCTAGCTTCTTCTCCCACGCCTCTATTTTCTTGGTCACCATTTCTACCAGAAAATTTTTAGATCACGTAAGAGGCAATACTGAATGCTAAAATCTAATCAATGGCTTATGGTGAATATATCACTAGTCAGCCGATCTTGTGGATGCTTCCCAATTACACGAGGCACTGTTGATCGCATCTGTATTGCATGTGAGGAAAAGAAAATCATGAGTTTGGTCTTGGTAAGCTTCTTCGTTTCTGCCTTACCAGATAGTTCTGATCACGAATACAGTTGGATCAATTAAGACCTGCTAACATCTTGGCCAAGCTTGATCAATATAACTTTTAGTTACTGTGAAACAACGAATAAGATATTTGGAAAGTTTTGCTTAAGATGAGGCATGGGAAATATGGTCAGTCAAGTCATTTGGACTATGCATCACAGTAGCCACTATTTTGCAATTGATGAAGGGTATCTTGCTTTTGTACCTCATAAGACATTGTGATCATATATATGGATGATTTCTTGGCCTTCAACAAGTAAATAAAGAAGCGTCTAGCACACCAAAAGGTGTTTAAAGTACTATACCACAACATCTAATTCAATTAGAAGTACAGTTTGCAAAAAAAAAAAGTCATCCTCTATTAGGAATTTTGAGGTGAGACAAAATGAATATGATCAAGGATTAGCCATGATTGCACACTTTCTGGTGAGAAGTGTATGAGTGCTTGCCAGTTGTCTGTAAGTTCTTCATTTTTTAAGCTTTGGTCTCTCTACTACACGCCCTTACCAAACAAATTTTAAATTTGCATTGGAACAAAAAAAAGATGAGGTCATGTTCCTCCAAATGAAGGGCACAATAAATGAAATGCTTGTTCTTCACTTTCAAATAAGTTGAAACAATTCAATTTTGATGTTGATGCAAGGCTTATGCAACAGAGACCATTCTGATCCAATGTGGGAGAGCCATTGCGCTCCACTTAATAATGTTCCAAAGCTTGCATAAGAATTACCTCAAGACAAAGCATTTGTGCTACATCAAGTGGTAAAACATTGGTTTGCCTGCCCCTTAGGAATACACTGAACGCATGCCACTTTAGTACTTGTGGACATAACAAAGTTGCAACAAGCCATGCACATGAATTTGATAATATATCTCTAACAGTGTAAAATAAAAGATGGGTATTAAAAACACATTGATTGTCGTCTTCTCTCGGTCACCATAGCTTGTTCTTGTTTAAGAGTTATCATGTAATTTGAACTTGGATTGAAAAAAATGCAAAAAACAAGAGAGAGAGAGAGAGAGAGATTTTGGAGGCAAGTTGTTGCTTTTAGAGTTCGCTTGATGAGATGACCTTTACAAAAGAAGGATGTGTGTTTAATGAGGCTGATTTAATAGTTGATGCTGGAGGCACATTCATCTATAGTGGCTTGATAAAGACAGTTATTTCCGCCATTCTTTATTGGCTGATGATGGATACAAAGTTGAAAGGGAGCACCGCCATGCCTCTGTAGATTGATGATCAAATAGTATTGGTGATTCACTCTATGGTGAATCTCATGTGAGGTTGTAGTGGCAAGCATCTCGAGAATTTGGATGACGACTTGCCTATAGTTCATATTCAATTCAGTTGTGCTCTTTAATGAATAATAATGAAGCCTCCGTTTGAGATCTTTTTGAGTTGCATAACATATAGAATATTGGGCCTCTACTTTTTTATCAACCACACCATTGATGATAGGATGGTTGAGATCTGATCTATTGATGAAGGCTGGCAAAGGAGGATATTCTTAGAGCACATTGATGAGATTAAAAATGAAGTCAGTAAAAGTTGTAGGTTTGAAATGATTGTAGACTAAGCATCAAGTGATTAAGTAATGGGGTAGAAAATCTTAACCATTGCATGAAGATTAAGTGGATTGCCAAAGATGGCTTGGTTAGCTTTGTTAAAGATCCTATTTGTTGGGCACCCCTAAATATGGATTTATTTTTGTCAGGGACCAAGAATCAGGGGATGAGAGTGATTGATGCTTACCATCAATAATTACATTAAATGGGATGGGAGTGATTGATGCTTACCATCAATAATTACATTAATGTTATTTCAATGTTATTTCATTTCTATAAATTGGTGCTAGAATTATGCGATTGTAACTTTCCTTTGCATAAAAATGGGTTATTGCCTATTCCATTCAAAGGATGTTCGGCTATTTATTAGCTTGAGGTCAATAATGAAGATTCTCTGATAAGTATTATTTTCAATCTTGTGTTGATTGGGAGTTGTGGTTTTTCTTGAATTAAACCAACTAAGGAGGCCGAGGATCCCTCGAAGTATCCTACAATATTACCAACATAGGTAGAGCACGCAAGGACGATTCTTGTTCTGTACCCATTCACAAAACCACTACAAGGTCGCAAACTCGGGCACGTAACAATTTCACGTTCTTTCTATTAGTTTGTTTAGAATCCAAAATAATATTTTTCTTATTTTATGGAGTTCATTTAGGATGGATTAGGGTGATTTTGAATTTTATCGTACTGCAGTGGCCTATGTAAAGGATTGATCGTTACAATAGAAAACATCCAATTCTCCCTTATACCCTTTTTTTTCTCTCTTCACTCGTTCCTTTATCTTAGTCATCAGCCCCTATTGGGACTAAATAGCCATGAGCATTATATACGTCGTCCCCCGATTTACTACCATCAACCTTTATATCTCCCTCGTAAGATTTATAGTTATGCAATTGAGCGACATTTACCTCAAAATCAATAAATAGTACAAAAGAAAAAGCACTGTACTAAATTCAAAGTCTGTAGTAAATAGTAATATATTAGTATCTTAATTGATTAATATATTAATAATCAATATATTAATATCCTAATATAATAGAAAAAATGGAAATTTACATACATAGCACCTAATTTTTATGCATTTACCTATCCCACATCCAAACTCTCATTTTTACAAAATCAGCACCCTACCTATGGATGAAAATATGTATTTCACTGTTGGGGAGTGGTGAAAAGGGTAAATTGGATGCTTGATTTATAAAAATGAGAGTTTGGGTGTGAGATAGGTAAAATCATAATAATTGGGTGCTGTGTATGTAAATTCCCCTAAAAAAATTAAATTGTGCATAGTAAGAAGTTTTGTATTGACATTCAAATATCAAATATAATAAAATAAATAACATAATAAATTAAAATAAGTTTGATATAAATTAGTTTCTATCTCTTACTTCTATTGTTCTTCATTAAAGTGAGAGCATGACTAAAATAT
>NEWO01000256.1:0-42497 GCA_003013225.1 Phalaenopsis aphrodite | reverse complement strand
TATATATATATATATATATATATATATATATATATATATATATATATATATATATATATATATATATATATATATATATATATATATTTATTAATGAGTAGTATTTAAAAATAAATTAATTGACTACAAGGCTACAAAGATTTATAATCAATTAAAATTATCAATTAAGAAAATAGAATAAAAATTATTAAATTAGATTCAAATGATGTTTTAATATAAACAATAATTTTTAAATGTTGGCCCAACCCTTAACATCTTATGGCTACGTGATTAGAGTTGTCAAAACGATCCTCTGTTTGTGAACAGCTCATCGCGAGCCGAACACGAACGCACTTCGAAATATAAATGAGCCGAGCACAAGCTGAGCCTGGGCTCGCTCATGTTCGGCTCATTTACACCCCTAGTTGAGGTTCTCATCATAAACTACTAATATCTGCAGCCATTGCTGGTGTTGTGGCATACAACAATAACAAGCTCAAGAAGGAAGCATCTGGGATCAGTCCAACTGGAAACACTGATTCTAGAGATGAGTTGAGATCAGATGATATTCGCGTACAGCTGACTTCTTCCAACGAAACAAGATAGATTTCATTCTTTTCGTCTGAAATGTCAACTTCTTCTCTTTATGTATGTCCATTTTTCCACACACTTCCAATCCATTGCTTCGTTAACTTGAATCAAAATTGAATCTTCTGCAGGTGAATCATTTTTAGCTTTCATTTCTAATTTTTGGTTCTTTCCTGCAATTCCAGATCATTGATTTGGAGCAGCACGCTGCGAAGCCTGAAGAAATCACTGTCAAGGTTGATAACTTTGCATCTAGCATTTATTTTCTTCTTTTTTTTTTCTTAAACTAGTTCTTCATATAATACTTGATTTAGAAGTTGAGAAGGAATACCAATCCAGACACAGAGATCGAATGATCAAAAAACATTGATATTGCAGATTTTTTTATGGAAATAAAGGAGTTCTATGACATCTTTCTATTCATAATTCATTTTTATGTTAAAGATGGTGTTCTAATGAACAAGAAGGCTTCCTTCTGTTGCCACAGAGGTTCTCTCTTTTTGACAGCCTTGTAGTTTAGGGGAAATTAGATTGACCAAATATGATGTATAATGAAGTATGTGTATAAATATGCCTTTTTGCTTAAACCATTTCTTTACATCTTTGCTGAAGCAAAATATATTTATTTTACAGTTATTTGCATTTAATTTCTGCTTCAAATGGCTGGCTAACTATAAATTCTGGACATGATAAACATATTCAACCATTAATATCTTCGTTTATATTGTTTGATTTGTTGAAAATAAAATTTAATGTAAAATGTTTATAGTTAAAATTTTCTTAAAATACTTTAGTTGTTTAATTCGCTGTAAAATAGAGAAATTTTTTTTATTATTTGAAGTTGATAAAAATAATATATTTTAAAATATATTATTTTGTTTGAGGCCGACAGGCTATCGGCAATAGTGGGCAGCACGATGGACGGCAGGTGACCGAGTCAAGTGGTGGTGATGGTAGTAGGCAATCGATATATTGCGACAACGATGGAGACGCGATAACGACAATAGCGGAAGTCAATTAGCGATGTACGAGCAGTAGCAACTTATAATATTTTACATGAATGGTATAATTTAATTTCAATCAAATTGATCGAATTTTAAACTCAATTAAAATAAACTACAATGTAAACTTTAAATTTATCTATACTTAACATCATATTTATAACTCTTCATAAATACATAATTTTCCTTATAATACATCATAAATTCACTTAACCAAGCAGCATCTTTGTCACTGGTGGACTTTAGTTTATAGCTGTTAAGCCCAAATAAATTTAAAATGATTAACTACTTGCTTAGCCACATTTATAGACATATATATCAATGCATTAATAGTTTACAATTCACTATTTATTTCTGCAGCCCATCCAAATGAATGCATCTCAAAAAGCGAGCATGTTTAACTTCATAAAATGTTACTCATGAAATGTTTAACTTCCCCTAAAGAGTTAACCAAGCAATTCAAATCCCAAAATAGAACTCATGAAAACATCACACAAACTCGCTATTATTCAAGAAGTATACATAACTCCTTCACATAAATTGGTAACAAAATTTAGCTGATTAAATCATGTTATTAAAATGACATCTTGCAAGCTAAAATTCTCATTTCCTATATAATATCCCATCATTCATCCCAATTTGAAGTGAAATTTCTATCCAAACTCCACATGCAGACTCCCTATAATATACCGCCATGCTTGCTATATCGATTCACCTAAAAATATTAGGGTGAAACCGCAGACTACGCAATACCCTCAAAATAATCTTCAACTAACACTGAAATAATCTCTACGGTTCCACTTTATTAATCTCGAAATAACACTGTAAGGTTATTTCTGAGTTATTGAAGAGAAACTCATATATTTCATTTCAATAACCCAGATAAAACTTCAAAATAACCTCTGCAATGTTTATTTCAATGTTATTGAAGTGAAATCGCGGAGATTATTTCTGTGTTATTGAAGTGAAATATATAAATTTTTATTCAATAACCCCTAAACAACCTCCACGGTTTCACTTCAAAAACCCAAAAATAACTTCCACGATATAGCACACATGATGACATATTATTGGAGTCCACACGCAGAGCTATATAAGGAGTCCGAACAAAAATTTGTTCCCTCTTTTATGAACCCAATTCTTCGAGCTGCAAATACTCGACGAATTAACCAGGTAGACGATAGCATTTAAGTACTAGAAACATTACAGGCACGTCCAAATAACGGCATTCATTTAATAAACATCAACTTATGCAAGATCATAGAAGTGAATGGTTTGGAAGAACAGACACCTTAAAATCTAAAATGATACAATCATCTCACACACCAGATAATCACTAAAGCATTCAACAAAAGTTAATTAAGAGTAGAGAAGAGAGCATTGAGGGCCTCATTAGAAATATGATTGATCCAATTCTTCCTGCTTTGTCTTCAACTCCTGTATTGCCATAAGCAATTGCAAACATAAGTTCAAGATAAAATATACCAACTTGAGCTATTCTAGTTTTTTTGTCAGTTTTATTTCATACATACGAGTTACTGTAGAAAATAAACAACAAACAATGCAAATGAAATCAAAAAGCATTTTGAATCATGTATAAAGCATGCTTGAACATGCATTCAAGTTTCTTAATGATTTTGTATCTCCTGCTAAATGAGATTATGGTGGGCTTGAACGGAGCTTGACATAAATTTAACTCATCGTCGTTCAAGAATTTTGACAACATTTTTCAGTAAATATAGCTGCTACCTATTCGTTGGTGTCAATGATGTAGCAACGTTTATTAAGCTTTTTGCCAATAAATCATAACATATAAAACAATCATTATTTTTTTTATGATGAACACGTGCGATACCGAAACGAGGTAAAACAGAAAAGTTGGACTTCGAAAATTTCAGATAAAAGAAGAAAATTTTGCACCAAAAATTTCAAGAATGGGGAAGAATAAAGAAAGATGGTTGGTCACTACCTTGGCGCCACTCCAGGATACTGAATAAACTTATTAACTTGAAAGGATAAGGAAAAGGTTATTACAACCAATCAAAAAACTCCCTCTTCTTCTGACATAGAGGGCAACCTTATCTAGGCAAACCCTCAACAAGAGCAGAAAGCTAAGAAAAGGACCAAATTACAAATATGACACCCTACAACAATTTCAGCTCTTGAGGCATTCTCTCGGAGTTAGCAGGGATTTTTCATGAGAAAAAATTTTAGAATCGGTTCGGTACCGTGAAGTCGAGTTCGCAACGTTGAATGTAGTAGAGAAATTATAGTTTCCTGGAAAATCAATTTGATAAGCACGGTCATCAATACGCTTCACAATCCGAAAAGGCCATCAACTTTAGCCTTCAACTTCCAATGTCTTCCCGGAGGGAAGATGTTCTTTCCTTGGTTGAATCCATACTTTGTCTCCTCCTTTGAAAGTGGTCGTCTTTCTACTCTTATTTGTTTATGGCCTATATACTTCATTTGGTCTAATGATATTCTCATGAACTAATTTATGTAGCTTTTGGTTTTCTTGTAGTTGAACCTCAATATCTGGTAGCACTCCACTTGAATGGGAAAACCAAATGTAACATCAAGTGGAGACGTATGATTTCTCCCATAAACGACCTCAAAAGTATTTTGAAGTTGGACGGTGGGACCGATTATAGGTAAACTCCACTTGAGATAGATGGTCCCATTATGCAAGATTCTTTCCCAAATAAAAACAAAATGGGTTTCCGAGAGCTATCTATTAACAGCTTCCGTTCGCGCATCTGTTTGTGGGTGGGATGCAGAACTATATTAAAGTTTGGTTACAAATTTGCCCCATTATGTTTTCCAAAAGGGGCTTAAGTCTTAACATCATGGTCTGATGTGACAGTACCTGAAAAGTCATATAAACAAACCACTTCTTTGAAGTATAAATCAGCAATGTGAGGGGCGTCGCGAGTCATCTTAGAGAATCTATCCACCACCAATATGATAGAATTCTTGTGTCATGCAGTGCGTGGTAAAACAACCACAAAATCCAAGCTAATATTCGTCCAAGGAAATTTAGGAATGGGCGAAGAAAGGCATAAACCAAGATTTTGACTCCTTATATTGGCTAAATGGCAAATACGACATCATTTCACCTGGCCGTCAATTTTATGCAAAGAGAGCTAATAAAATATAACTAAAAGAAGAGCTTGAGTCTTATCTCTTCCAAACTAACCGGCTAGGCCACTATCATGGCCTTTCATAATGTCTTCTCAAATGTAGCACTTAAGAATTCATAAATAATTTCATTTAAAGAGGAAATTATCTTTGATGTGAAAGGTTTTATAATTTCCAACGAGACATTGTTGTCATGCCTCTTGGAAATCTAGATCCTCGACATAAATTCCTTGTATTAGTTTGAAACCCACAACTCTAGTTTGCAACACTGATAGAATAGCTTATCGGCGGCTTAGAGCATCAGTTACTTGATTAGAGAGTCCCAATTTGTGTTTGAGAGTAAACTGAAAAGACTGAAATATATTCACTCCATGTGTTGTCTTCCTTTCAATTTATTTTGATTATGAAAGTACTTAAGGGCTTAGTGATCTGCAAAGAGGAAAATTTTATTAGCTAAAAGATAATGGCTCCAATGTTGTAAGGCCCTTACAAATATAGAATTCCTTATCATATGTTGAATATTTCCTTTTAGAGTTGTTGAGCCTTGAGTTTTTTGTTAAAATAGGCTACGGGGTGTCCTTGTTGACTAATAATAGCTTCAATACCGATGATAGATGCTTCAAATTCCACCTCGAACAAAAGATCAAAATCTGGAAGTTTTAAAAATGGAGTTGTACATAGGGTCTATTTCAAGCGATCAAAACAGAATTTTTCTTGCTCGTTCCAACATAAATTGACTGATTTGGGCAATTCCGTTGGTGAGGCAGCAATGGTACATAAAGGAATAAGCGTTAGCATACCCATCATGAATTGTATGACGATTTTATTGTAAAAGTCAACTAAACAATATGTGATAAGTGCCAAAAGGAATTACATCAAATAAAACTAGCTTTTGAAGTTATTGACCAATTGAAAACGACACCATGCATTGCCAGATGACTTTAATTTCAGCCCCTTTCTTGAACCACATGAGTTAGTAGGGATGGTGATGAGGTCGAATAAAAACCTTGTTCCGCACAACTTCCACTGTTCAACCCAAGCTTCTCCACCATGGCTGTTGCAACTAAGTTCTCACAACTTCCACTATCGCTGATAAGGTTACAAACCTTGTTCCGCACTGTGCACCAGATTTTAAAGATGTTATGTTGTTATCAATCTTTATTGGAAGATTGTTCGACACTTAGGAGGAATCTTATCATAAGTAATTCCCCTTCATCCGCCTGTAGGATTTGTCCCTTATTAGATTAGTATCTTCTTCTTCAACCACAATCATTTTCCTCTAAATAAACATCCTCCACCAACAAAATAATGTGCCGGTTAAGATAATTTGAGGCTATGTAGTCGAACCCATGACATTTGAAGCCATCATATACCGGATGTAGTTCCTTCCCCACAACCACTCACAACAAAAAAGTAGTTTTGTTGTTGTTTACAACTTTTCAAACACCGATCTGTGCCTGAAAGTGGACTGATTTGCTAGAACTTTCAAATCAATGCTAGGAATGTGTATTGGGATGTTCATACCCAATTTACGCTGCTTTTCAACATTCACCACCAAGTTAATCATGTCATGTAATGTCCATAAAAGTTGAAATTGAACCACATTAGCAATAGAAGGTCGTAAACCATAAAAAAAGGAGTAATGGTGTGTTCTTTTGGTTCGATAAGATTGCACTTTAGTCACAACTGTTCGAATTCAGCGATATATTCCTCCACGGATAATTCTTATTTATGAAGGTTATGAAGTCGGATGAAGACTTCTTGTCGGTAATGATTGAGTTAAGAACTTCCGTTGCATTTGTTTCTTCATTTTGGTTCACGGCGTTGTTGAATCCTTTTCAAATTTTCTCACCAAAGTGAGACATTATTTAATTTGATAGCCACTAGGTTGACGATATGTTCTTGTGAAACTTCATTGAATCCCAAAACTCGTTCAACTGTATATAGCCAATTAACAAATTCATCGGGATCTAATCTTTCATCAAAATCAGAAATGTCGAATTTGATTATGAAATCTGAAAATTTCTGCCGATTTTCATGCCTCAAGAGACTTAGAGGTTGTTCATCACCACTAGATGTCTCTTGATGGAATATATTATCTTCTTCCTTGTCAATCACCTCATTTTCAAATTCAATTTGACATTCTTCCAGATCTCGCCGTTCAAGAAGTAAATCTTGATTGTAGACGATGAATTTCTTGTTGCGGTTTTTTCACAACCAAGTCTCGGTTTGGACGGACATTGTTCCTCCTTAACGACATGGTTGAGAGCAGAAAAAACCACAAACAAATACATGGATAGAAAACTATTCACAATTTATGGGCAAGAATTGGAATCAAGAAGCCCAAGATAGAGGACTATCAATCTTCCATGATTGTGCTGAGGAAACCCATGGATGACAGAGGAAACCCACGGCTGGATAACTGAGAAGTGTGGCCACAACAAAGAATTCATATAACAAAGAAACCCACGAAAAGGGTAGATAAAACCCACACAGAGACAGATGAAATTCAAGTAAAAATGGAGAACTTCTTGGAAAGCTTCCTGGAACTAAGGCCACAAACCTAAAAACCTGGACTGCAAACCGCAAGACAGTCTTGCAGCCACTACAATTCATGAAAACAGAAAAATATGGACAGAACTCTAGAGAAAGAAGAGTTTGAAAATAAATGGAAAGAAAAAAAAAGGAAAAACTGGCCAGGAACTCAGAGAATGAAGACAAAAGATGTACAAAAACAGTGCTCTGATACCAAGATGATATTGAAATAAGATAAAACAGAATCTTTTGTTTCGAAATTTCAGAAAAAGAAGAAAAAATTGGACAAAGTCTCAAGGGAAAGAATGCATTCACTGAAAAAAAAAAAAGATGGCTGCTCACCGCCTGGGTGTCACTCTAGGATACTGAATACAATTCTTAACTAGGAAGGATATGGGAAAGGTTATTACAATTAATAAAAAAACTCCCTCCTCTTCTAAAATACAAGGCAACCTTATATAGGCAAGCCCTCAACAAAAACAGAAGACTAAGAAAAGGGCTTAATTAAAAGTATGACACCCTACTAAAAACATAACAATTTCAGCTCCTGCATTAACATGGTATGCAAAAATAGTAGTTCACAACGGGGTTGTGGAGCCTCACTTCTTAAGATTTGAGTTTAGGGTTCTAGGATGCAGCTTTCAAAAAATATCTAACATTGTGGTAATTTCATTAAGAACTTTACAAAGTTCATTTGTATTTTCCAACAGTCCAAAACTCAATAAGAATCCAAGGGCAGTTCCCTTTTGTATCTTTGAGAAATTAAGATTATAAAATTTTTCACAATTAATGATGATAAAATCTACAGCGATGGTAAATAGGTATAGTTATCACTGGATTAAACTTTATAAATTGCTTGTTTTTATGGGCTAATCATTTATTTTTCTGATTTCTAATTAAGTATTTGCATTAGTTTGCCTATTCTGAAGTCTTGTCCCCACTATATTAAGTAATCATAAGTCAGCATGGCAAGCTTAATTAAGAGAATTTAAGTGGAAGTATAAGTAGCTACACACTATACATTTATACGAGTAGTGAGAAATGATTTCAATATTTCGGAGGGAACAAGGAACTTTGTCTGGCAGCAGGATGGAAAAATAAAGAAAAAGCCAAAAAGTTAACAAAGCTGCACATTCACTACATACCCAACTTTTGTGAAGAATAAACTTCTGGATAAAAGTACAACTCCAGCTGACCCATAAACCTAGCAAATGACTAGTAAATATGCATTTCTAGTTAAGTAAGAGTCAGCAAAGATTTCAATCAACATGAAAACTGATACTCTTATTACTAGTTCATACTGAAGCGGGCTCTGAGAAATTTGACATCCAGACCCCCTTTTTTCTTTGTGTTGAGAGCTTGGTCGGATGAAATTTTCTAAAGACAGATTGAATTATAGATAAAATGCTACCCAAAGATTTTCCAGTCATTTTGCGAAGACATTTTGATATGGGGTTTGAAGTTTCCCATAGAAGCAAACCCCTATAGTTAATTATCTCTTCTGATAACAAGAACACTTTCGATTAAGGCTACGCATTAAACACTGAATAATCAACATATAGTAGCAACAGACTTAGAGTTTAAGTTGTGAAATTTATTACTTTGAGCTTAAAGTGGATGGTGAGAGGAAATGTGATGAACCCAATCAAAACCCTTCGTTCTATCGTCATGGTCCCTGATCTAGTCAAAGAAAGTAGTCGACCAAACTTGATAGAATGATCCTTCTCAGCAACCATGAGTTGCATCATCCAGAAACATTTAAAGATTTGGGTTGGATGTTTGTCTAAGGGGCAAATTTAAGTCAACCTCAGCTAACAAAAGACTAAGTGTAAAACAATTGTGCCCTTATGAATCACAACACAAAAGGTAAAAAATAATTGGGGAAAAACAAGCTGCGACCATGGCCGTAATATATGACATTATTTTGACGACAGCCACCCGGTCAGAGGTCTTTGATCGTAAACACTATTTTTTGTGGAACCATTGGGTCAAACCATGTGAACAGAGGACTCAAGTGATATCCTTATTGGTGTGAAATTACTTTGAATGTGAACAAATGACATTCGCTCTTTGTGAGTTAAAGTCAATCAAGAATTTATCACCCCTGACAAACTGTTAAGGATGGTAGATGAGATTTTTCTTTAATTCTTCAAGTGATTAATTTTGCTTGTGATAACTTGTTTCTTTGAAAATTTGACTTGAAATTTTATTTAAAAATTGCCCCTCCAATTGAGATTCAATTAACACAGTCATCATCAGCAATTGGACATTTGAAAAATTTATTTTTGAAGTTCATTTAAAATTCTTTAATTGAGTTTCTTTAGAATGTTAGTTCTGTCGAGTCCAATCATTGCAAGAAAGAATAGGTTAAGTGATTTGAACTTGCATATTCTTATACTTATGATTTGGACGTTATCTCGTCAATTCTAGCTTTTAAGAAGAGAATCGAACTGGTTGGATGGGGATTACAACCCTGCCTACAAAACAAGGTGGTCCGATTGAGAGCGTTCATAGTTTAATTATCCTGTTCTTTATTTTTAAAATATAATATTTATTATTTTGAAACGCTCATGGATTCTTTTAAAAAAAAAACCTTACACACTTTTCAAAACAACTGGGTGAACATTTCATTTGAACCTGCACAACATTCTCAAACTGTTGAAAGTTAAACACTTGTTCAATTTGGCGGAGCACATACTGTACTTTAAACATGATTTTATATTAGTTGCGCAACATACTCTGATCTCATAATTGAAAATTTAACATTTAGATAGGATCACATGCAGGCACTTTTATATATTTGAATGATTTTAAAAATTTTATATGCTTTAACTTGCATGATCTTTTAAAATATGAGTTTGATATGAAAATTATTTCAAAAAATTTGTAAGATTTTGAAATTATCAGTAGTTGACTCACTTGTATAAACATCTTGAAGCAGTTATAGCTAAAGAGTTTTCACATTATTATTCACATAAAACATAAAACTACTCGTCAATATTCCAAGACATTTCATTTAACTTAAGGAATTACCATGAAATTTTTATAGGCTTTGAAGACATTGAAAACATTTGAAGCTATAAAATTTAATTTGGATATTATATTATTAGAGTGCATGAAAAATTACATCTTTGAACTTTAAAAAGAACCGCCTTCAGTCTGCTTGCAAATTATTGCAGATTCGGTGGCGAAATATGATATCCCATATTTAGAATAAATTGCAAGTCGACATAATTTACTTTAAATAATTTGAAAGTCTGCATAATCTATGTGTTGAATTATTTGCAAGCCTCCATTAGCCCAAACTTGAATTAATTTTTAACCCTAGAAACTGTGGAAAACACAATTTTAACTTAATTTTCACTATGAGCTTAAGTTCAAAATTTTCAAACCCTAGAAGCTTAAGCTTGAAAAAAACAAATTTTAATTTAATTTTAAATCCTAAGAGACTAAGGGCGGAAAACACAATTTTAAATAATTTTACAAATTTAAAAAATAAATATTTGAATCATTATAGCAAATTTAATTGACCCACACATTTTAATAAGAAAAGATAGTTCAAATTTTAAAATTATTTGCATGTCCAAATTAATAGAAAATTTTGGTTCCCTCCCGACGTTTACTACTGTTCGGTGGCACAGGAAGAATGCAAGCCTGCCCAACTATCTCTGAGATGCCTTGGTCAGTATCATGAGACAACGCGGATGGGGAACAAAGTCAAATATTTAAGCCACAGTCTATAAGACAATATATGGGCATTCAATTTACCTGTAAAAAAAAAAAAAAAAAAAACCACAACCATAAATTTTCTCGAACACGCACTTAACTATCACGGAGCGATACTTAATTATGAATAGGTACTCGCATTTTCCAAGACGGGTACTTAAACTCTTGATTTTTATAAAAAAACCCAAATGAGTACAATTTCCCTAAACGATACTTAATTCTCCTGGATAGTAACTCAAGCTTCCTCGAATGAATATTTTAGGAAAAACACCCCAGTCCCATTTTGTCATACCATGCAGAGCCAACAAGGTCCACCACGGTGATTGGCTATGAAACAACGAAATGAAAATACAACATAGTTTTTTTGATTTTTTTTAATACAAAATGAAATATTAAACACATTAAATTGGGGGATGAATGGGCTGAGTCACAGTTTTTTGAGTGTAGGTGTTGGGATCATTTTGGGTTTTGGCTTGGGTCAGTACAAAAAAGAAGGGGATAGCTAGAGAAGAGAGGAGGGGGACGCACATGAGGCAAAGGCAAAAAGGAAATGGTGAAGCTTTGAATTGTGAGGCTTCAGCATTGGTATCGAGTGACTTCAGAGCAGAGAGGATCAATCAAGTTTCGTGCCGGTATCAAACGGCTCCAGTGCATGGAGGATCAAGCAGCTTCAGCGCAGGGCTTCAGGCAGGGAGGATCGAGCAACTTGGATTATGGATGGGATGAAGCGCATGACAGTGGAGAGGAAGAAGAGTGATTCGGCTGGGTTAGCGAGACAAAATAGGCGATCAAGTTGTGGCTCTGGCCTTCAGTTTGAACAGGCAGGGTGGACAAGGTAATGCTTGTGGTTGTTCGAGTATGCTTTTTATTTATTTATTTGTTTTATGTAATGGCAAAACATGTTTGTGTCCTTATTAGCATGCTTAAAATGCTTTTTATTCATTTTTTTATGTAATGGAAAAACACGTTTGTATCCTTATTAGCATGCTTATGCTTAGCAGTTTGTTCATCTGCTTGTAATTTATTAATGAACAGTCACTGTATCAATCACCTTTCTACTTGTTGAAATCCTATTATTACTTAACAAATTTCACAGAAATATGTTTAGTGCATGTGCTTACCTTAAGTTGCAAATTACACTTTAATTTTAACATATATCGAATACATTAAACTATAATTTTACTCCAAATTATTATAAAGAATCGATATATAGTTGGCATCATCAAAAAACAGCTATATACAAGTTTAGCAGGACTTTATGAAAATGCATAACAAGCACATTAAAACTTGTACAACAAGTGATACGTCTAATCACAAACATAAATTGAAATTAGATCTTCAACAAGAATTTCATAAACTTATACATTAAGCATGCTGAAAAATGCTTAAGACTCAAACTGAAAAGAGGCTCAAGAGCGTCAAATCCATCATTCTAAAGAATAAAACTTCAACAAAAATAATCATTTGTTAATCATTTATTTTTTACTACAAGAACTATTGCATTAAAAAGTATTAACGAAAAATAGAGTTAATTTAATCTAAGAATTAATTCATATAAAAATCAATAATTCAAAATTATAACTAATCTTATCGTAGGATGTATAAGCGTACAATATGTTTTACATAATTCAAATCAAGCTAGTTGAATCAACCAGAGAAATTGAATTTAATTAGATCCATTATGGATTGTGCGACATGATGATGACCGTCCAGTACAATTTTAAGTTTACACGTGTCCATTCGAGTTAAGCTTGTCTGACTAGGGTTCTCCTTGAATTTATCAAATTCGAATCTACATAACTCAAACCTGAATAAATTATTAAATGAGTGGAAAAGCTTAACACAAACTCGACCAAGCTAAAAGAGAGTGAAAGGAGTGACATATGATTGCTCCCAGCGGAGCAAAGTGAGAGTGTTTCCCGTGCTCTTGGAGTCATTTAATAGATTGAAAGAAATTATTACAAGAGAATAGGAGAGCGATGCCTATATGGTTGGAAAACCCAAATGGCATGAGTCCACTTGCATGAAAAAATATCCTCCTATTTATGGATGATAAGAGGATAAAAGTGCAAAAATTACGTCATTGCCCCTAAGAGTTACAAGTTATTATGCCCCTAAGAGTTACAAGCTATTATTGTCTCTTGGAGTTACCAATAATTAATGTACATGGGAGTTACCAGTTATTATTGTCTTCTTTGGCACATTTTTGTTGTTGGGCCTATCAGGGGATGTGACCACCTGGTTGGTTGGGCTAGCCAACCGAATGAGGTTGCCGATAGTCTCTGCTACTGTCGGCTTTCATCTAGAACTGCGGGTGCATTTTTCGAACATACAGAATGCCTCCAAGTCTTTTCTTAGAAGTAAAATTGCGATAAGAATAAGATATTTTGAATGCCAAAATACAATCACCATAATGCAATAATTATTACTTGATTGATTTCAGTGTCTCTTAGCGCTTTTTTTTCTTCAGCACCAGAGTGCTCTGCTGAGGCTTTTTCGGGTTGATTTTGACCTGTGTTGCCTATCAACTTACTGACATTCGGTTGGCTGAGGTGACGCTCAATCGGTTTTATTGGCTTCATCTTCGTTTTAGCATTTTACATTTACCGGGCTATTTATTTACGAGAGTTGCTAAGTGATGAATGTTGGTGTTAGTTGATTCACTCGTCCCAAAAAAAATCGTTCATTTGCTCACTCCGGAGGGGAGACTTTGATTTGCTCATCCCAGAGTAAAGTCTTTCATTTTCTCACCTCAGAAGGGAGTCTTTGATTTGCTCGCCTGAGAAGGGATCTTTGATTTGCTCGCCTGAGAAGGGATCTTTGATTTGCTCGCCTCAGAAGGGATCTTTGATTTGCTCGCCTCAGAAGGGATCTTTGATTTGCTCGCCCCAGAAGGGATCTTTGATTTGCTCGCCTCAAAAGGGATCTTTGATTTGCTCGCCCCAGAGGGGAGTCTTTGATTTACTCGGTCGGTTTGAATTTTCAAAGTGTCGACTTAGATGTAGATGCCTGTGAACATTTTGAGTTCCTCAAGTCTCTGTCGAACCTAGGAAAATAAAATAAGAATCGAGTGGTGTGCATGTGAACATATATAAATATTTAAGAATTGAGTGATACATATGTAAATTTTCTCTGATATTGAGATGACTGACCGATGGAAGGTGATCAGACGGAAGAAGGTGACCGACCGGAGCAGTGGTCGATCGAAGGGTAGCTTGCTGGAAGCACAAACAAATTGAGTGGTATGTACGTAAATATACAAATGTATAAGAATTGAGTGGTATGTATGTAAATTTCCCTGTTTTTGAGGTGACCAGCTAAAAATCGAAGAGATGGTTGGCGGGTGGCCGGTTAGAGGAAGGTGGCTACGCTGAGGCAAGTGGTCAGTTGAAGTGGTTGACCACGATAGAGCTCTTAGATCTAGACGGTCGGCCAGAAGAGCTGGTCAACCAGTGAGGCTGTCAGAGCAGCAGTCGATCGATGTGGTAGCTGTCGGTCGGTGAAGTGGCGGTCGGATAAGGGTAGTTAGTCGTTGCGGGAGAGAAGACGGCTGGTTGGATTACAAGTGCGGGTGCACGCAAGGCACTACCGGTTGGAACCTTCGCATGGTAGAAACTGCTGGCCGGGAGACTATCAATGGGAACAATCTGCATGGCAGACGGAGACAGGGTTGGCCAGTGAGGAATACATGTTACTTCTAAAAGTATGAGCCCCTTTTTTTATCTGTAGGTCATTTCTCAGTACTATTCACTCTACCTTTTCTGTTGTTTATATAAGGTTCATTTAACAAATTTAACTCTGACCAAGAAAATAACTCAGCCCACAAACCATAGGTCAATGAAATCGAATTTTCAAACTGAACTAAATATTTTGCGACAAATGAAGAGAGGGCTGGTCGGTGAGGCAGCAGCCAGTGGGAACAATCCGCACGACAAACAAAGGGAGGGTCGACCGGTGAGGAATGCATGTTACATCTAGAGATACGTGTCCCTTTTTGTATTTTTAGGTCACTTACAATATTATTCACTTTATCTTTTTGTTGTTTATATAAGATTCATTTAACAAATTTAACTCTGGACAAGAAAATACTTAGCCCACAAACATAGGTCAAGGAAATCAAATTTTGAAACTAAACTAATTATTGTGCGGCAGGAGAGAGAGTCGGCATCTGGGAAAAATCCACGAGAGAGAGAGAGGTCGACCGAAGAATTTCAATGCTTTGGCAACCTTCATGGCACATGTCTTCGCGTCAAGCTTCTTTGATGTGACCTTTGCAGGTGTTGCCTTCTCAGAAGCAGAAAATTTCCCATAAGCTACTAACCAGGGAGAAAAACCATAGGCTCGGTCTCCATTAGATCTATCAAAAAAAGTGAGAAATTTGATGTTTTGTTAAAAGATTCCTGCAGATCTATGGGGAAAGAGACAGTTTCTCGAATATCGTCAATAACAATGAATGAATTAAGTGAATCCGTTGTTGTGGAAGTGCCCCTCATGCGCTCTGTCCTGGAGAGTTTTTCCTCGGTGTTGCTCATTTTTTTGTTGACAGTACGTTCCACGCTTATTTTAGCTTTTAAGATGTTGAATCCAAAATTGTATTATAAATCATGTCTAATGATCGAAGCGGTAGGGAACTTGAGTGAGAATAATAAAGAAACAGAGAAGGGAAAAGAAATATCACACATAGACTTGCCCTGTAAGGGCGAACTGGGATGTTTTCAGACTCTTTGACCCATTTTATATATAAAAAATAAAGGTAACATTAAGAATGGGAGAGACTTCTCCCTACATAAGAAAATGTCCTATTTATCGATGATAGAAGGATAAAAAGTGTAAAAATTATATCATTGCCCCTGAGAGTTACAAGTTATTATGCCTCTGAGAGTTACCGGTTATTATTGTCCATGAGAGTTGTCAGTTATTTTTGTTCTTTGGAGTTACTGGTTATTATTGTTTTCATTGACGCATTTTTGTATATCCGACACATTTTTGTATGTCTGACACCTTTTCATTGTTGGGTCCATTCGATGATGTGGCAGGTCTGACTGATCGAATGAGATGGTCGGCCGGTCTCTGCTACCGTCTGATCTCATTTAGATCCATGTAGACATCTTCTTGCTCTACAAGCTAAGTTATTTTCTTTCTTCATACTTCGCTCCTCTATTTGAAAATTCAACTTTATGAGTGTTGTTTAATGTTGTTGAGAGTGAGATTTTTCATCTCAAACTATTCACCTTTGCTAAGAGACATTACTAAGCAAGTTGTCAAGGAGTGGCTGGTTCCAAGCCCTATAGTTAGGATGGTGTAACCTAGAAGATTATGCTATTAATTGGCTTCTTTCTTTAAGCAGAAACACTATGACTTCATATCCGTTAAGGAGAAATTATCTGAGAGATCCTCAGCATATAATTGCAAATAAGAGCTCGTCATGAAAATTAAGCATTAACGTGCAACAATAGATATAGTTACACTATTGCTTTAAGCTTTTGCACTTTATTTTCTGTCATTTACATAATTGTAATTACCATGATTAAAACGTGAAAAAAAAGCAAGATCTACATTATAGCATATCATTATTATCCTACAAAGAAAGAAAGAAGTTAGATTAATATCAATGCAAAAAACCTTTATCTTGTGAATTTAAACGAATTAGTTCTTAAAATATTTTCTTTCAAAAATATCTTTATCAAACCAACTTTGGCCTGGAACCCTTAACGTCAATTTCTTTTTTTTTCCCCAACCTACCACCATCATGAGTTCCATGGTCACTCCAAAACTCCAAACCATCATACATATATTTAATTACGACATGAAAATATTTGACATGCATCTTTTTTATTTATTTTATGCATGACAAATCAGTTCTAAGGTACATCCTTCTTAAGATGAAAGAAATCATAAATACAATGTAAGACGAACATAAACTATTTAAAATACTTAAACAGTTATTTAATTGGTTACAAAATAAATTAAAGAGATCATTTTCATGCGTATAGCTGAAAATCAAAGAAATCTAAATTAAAAAAATATTTAAACAAACCTAGGGCACAATAGCGAGGCAATTTTAATAGTGCCAATGGAGGTATAGGCATAGTGAGATTGGTAGGCATGTGGCTTTGTGGGGTCGAGGAGAGCTAGAGATCAAGCAAAGAGCAAATGTAAGATCACGAGGTGTTGTAAGGTGGGACAAATGTCGAGTCGCGTGGATGAAATTGTGAGGAAGGACAGAAGTCGTTAGGATGGCTGGTGTCACGTGCAAGTTACTCGAGGATGGAGGTTGTAGGTATAAGGTATTGTGAGGTAGGCAAGGCCACAAAGATTGTTGGCATTGTGTGAATCTCGATGGAGAGGCGAGCTGTGATTGAGCAAGAAGAAGTCACGCATTGTAGTCTCCTGATGGCGTGATGCTATGTATTTTGAATTTGCATGATTTGGGTGAATTCAAAAAACCCCAAAAATGAATGAAGAGATTCCAAATCTCTAAACAATTTATTGTGTATTTATTTTTCTTTTAATCAAACAGGTATAATTTCTAAGCCTTAACGTTTTATTTACTCTACAATCCTAATACATTAAAACAAACAAGCCATAAAATATTTCATTAATTATCTTAGCACAAAAATACATCCATATTAAAGCTTCAAGGCACATAGTCAAATTAATTATTTGATAGCAATACAACATTCCTAATCTTATGAGCCATTACCCACTTTCAAAGCTTCTTGCATGGATCATAGAGTTTGATTCATCTATAATTATCATAATACTAATTATCTCCTTTGTACTATTAATAATATACGGTACCAAAATATTTCTCCGATCATTCAACATCATCTTGCTCCTCAAAATTCCATTAACAACATACACTTACTTCCCTACTTCAATATCCCTCCCACAACTCTCCAAATTACAAATCATCTCATCTAGATCCAAGGTCTGCATGCATGCATCTTCTTCATACCAAAATACTTCACCAACCATTTCGTAAATGGGTAAATCCATATGCATTTTATCCCATGGAAAGCATTACACATAAGAAATATGTTCTTATTATCTACATGTGCAGGTTTTAGCTAAGACTCTGCAAAACTCTTGCATCATACGAGCAATACAACAACAAAAATAAGCCTTTATCCCACTAAGTGTGGTGCATCATACCAGCAATAAAAATCTAAACTTGGTCACATAACATAGTGCTATAACCTTAAGCATCTTTACATGCCAATCATGAATTATAAAGTACAATAGAAATAAAAGCAGGGAAAGGAGTTGGCTTAAAGAAACCTTACAGCAAACAGAACATCCATGAATCCCTGTAGATTTCATCCCTGCCTTTTCCCCTTTAGCTCGGGGTGCCAGTGTGCCTCATTAGGGAAAAATTGCAGACGGGCATTAAAACTACCAGGAAAATGGTTCTCCAAGGAGCCTCCCGCTGCTGCTGAAATTGGAAGAGTGTTACCCAGAAAGCACGGCAGGTTTGAACCGTGGATAAGTTGGCAGTGATACGGTGAATTGGACTGAAGGGTCCCCCTACTAAATCCAGTAAAACCAGACGAAATGGAGACATTGAGGTTATAATCTCCTCGAGGTGCCAAAGCTGCCACAGGAATTGCATGATCCTGCATGAAAGAAAACTGCTTCAAGTCATGATGGTCTCCTGTATTGCATGTCATCATTCCAATTCCCATATGAGGATTGCTCCCAAAATGCAGTACTGAAGAGTGTCCTGGTTCAAACTGCTGAATTTTGGGCGACTCCCCAAAGATTCCAACTTGCCTAAAATAATCTGCGTAGGAATTAGTCAATGGCGGCCTCATCTGCTTCTTCTTAAAACCACTGCTGAAATCCACTACCTCGGCCACAGCAGCGCTGCCGTTGCTGCTCCCACCGACCTTGAGAAGCTCAGTGAAGGAGCTCTGTTTGCTCAGATTTTGATGCTGATATATCAAGTCCTCATCCTTCTCCTTTCCAAGGCCTTCAAACCTGGAGGACAGCACCGATCCCTTACTCATCTCTGATGCGCTGCTGCAAGTAGACTTGGACTGCGAGAAATGCTGCTCGCCGGCCGCACCTGTCCGCATCGAACGAGCGGGAACCTCCACAGGCGGCGGCACGGGGAATGGGCCGACGAGCTCCGGGAGGTCGATGATGGAATCCGCGGCGGCCTTGATGAGCCATTCAACAGCCTTGCTAGGCTGATCGTAGCCGAGACGGTCTTGAATATCATAAAACTGAATCGCGGTGGAAACCGAGAGCCGCACGCGACGGTCTCGAAGCCCCTTCACCGTCCACACTTTACTGTGACGGTCCTTACCTCCCGAGACGCGCGAAACCCTAATAATTCTAGACGATGCATTTTGCCACGGACTAACATCACCAACTCCCTCGCCGTCCTTACGCCTCCCGAGCCGTTTGCTCGAGTGGATCCCCTCCGTCTTCATCCTGCTACCATGCCCTTCTCTGCCACTGTCCTTATCCTCCCCGGTTCTTCTCGAAAGACAAATCCTCTTTGGTTTTTCACTCTTCCTGCAGCTTTGTAGGGAAAAGATGGGAGTGGGATTAGGGTTTTTACCGTGTATTTTTCCATGTGTGAGTTGTTGGCAGAGAGGGTAAGGAAAAGTTGGGCCTTTTTTTATACTCGATAAAGGGGTGCAGCGCAGCTCCTGTCCCAGCTGTGCGGAGCGACTCGGCAGCGACTGTATCCCCGCAGCGAACAGCACTTTTGCAGGTCCACTCTATGGCTCCTTTTGGGGCAGCCGCGTTTTTTAAAACGCCGTCTTTGTGTTTGGTTCGCGCATTTCCTCAGCTTTTTTAAAACAGTGTATTAAATTTCTTAATAAACACGGGACGCGGGGTCGACCCCGCGTCATGCGTTCGCTCGGGACCCCGCGTCCCGCGTTCGCTCGGGATTCTTTACTTCGCTGCCCTTCACCTCGAAAGAACGTGCGAACAGGTGTTTCTCATACGAGCGGAGCGCAAGGATGAAGATGGGAGTTTCGGTGGTCTATGTTAGCCGCGATCCCGTCGTTCCCTTCCTAGCTAGCTGCGATCCCGTCGTTCTCTTCCCAGGTAAGCCGCGATCCCGTCGTTCCCTTCCCAGGTAGCTGCGATCCCGTCATACCCTTCGCGATCCCGTCGTTCTCTTCCCAGGTAAGCCACTATCCCGTCGTTCGCTTCCCACATATTGCTCCATACACTCTGCAGCCTCCGAGAATTAACCAATTCGGACAAGTCTACGGTCATTAAATTAAAAAAAAAAATCAAAATGAGACTCATCAAAATACATTTTTACGATAATCGACAATATAGATCTGCAAACGGTGTGTGTGTGTGTGGGCTAAATTTATTAGTATTAAAAGGTTTGGGTTGATTTTGAGCTGCATATTTTATATATTTTAACTATTTAGCTCATAGAGAAATTTTTATTCTTAACTATTTTCTTAAAAAATTGAAATTGAAGTAATTCATGCTTATGTATTGTATCAAGTATCATTTTTACATTTAAATCATATAGAAATTTTGGTCTTCAAAATCATTCTTACATTTAAATCATATTTCTAATCGGGATTCTTTTTAATATAGACGACGTGGGACTATGTAGAAATGAAAAGGGGATAAGAGGTGGCAAGTGGGCGGAAGTCTTATGATCATGGGGTCATTTGCATACATATAAACAATTCTTATGCATTTACATATGCACAAAAGACAGGGGGCTTGTATTATTTTTTGAGAAAATTTTTATGGTATTTAGGTGCATGCCACCCAACTATTATATATTTATAATTCTTAAATGAGAGAAATTGGAGTCTAGTTACATCATAACACCAAAAGCTCATTTACATATCTAACAGTCAAACATATATTTTTATTTATAATTTTATCACCCAAATAATATTTTAAAAAAATTAAAAAAATAACAAAGTTTTCAGCTCAAGTGAATCAATCCAAATCAAATTCACAATTTCAATATCTAAGGTATGTCTTATTCTCATAGTTTACTAACCTTATTTTGAGGCATTTCCATGACACACTTCCTTAGACTGTAAGTCCCAACCCCTTAATTTCATGCAAATCCCTTCAAACTCTCAGCCTATCAATTAGTCTTAAAACACCAATCATATAGACAAACATGATATAAGTTAACACATTAATCGAGAGTATTATCAAAAGTCATAACTTTTGATATGTAATTAACTATGAGTGTTTTTCCTTTTAGGAATACCAGATTCTAGAATAAATATACTATCTTACACCCGTAAGATAGGGGAAAAATTCCTGTTTTATAGACTCATAAAACTTGAGGATTTTTTCATCTAAAGGGTTAGAATCATTCAAGATAATATTTTTATTCATTGGGTAGTATATTATCCTTCAAACGACAAGCCCAATTATTTATATAAAAAATCTTTTGAAATCTATTATGTATATCCAAACCCATCACCTAATTAAAAAAAATCACAACAAAGGTGTTTTGAAGTTAAGCACCCGACTAGGCATTCAATTGATAATGTATGTTGCAGTAAGAAGCATTTCCCTCAAAAAAAAAATTTGGAAGTTAATGGTATAGCATAATTGAGCGGGATACCTCAAAGAGATGCATGTTCTTTCTCACAACTATCTCATTTTACTATGGTATATCAATACACAAACTCAAAATGAATGATTTCATTATTCAAACAATAGGACCCAAGAATGGAAGTAAAATATTCCTTTGAATTATCATTTGAGGATATGCATTTTGCATTGGAATTGAGTTTGAATCATGTTATAAAAATGTTTGAAAGATTTGAGCTGTTTCTGATTTCTCTTTCATTAGGAATACCAAAGTAGTTCTAGTATTGTAGTCAATACATAGGGCAAACCATCAAGCCCCACATAAGATTTTCACCCTCGAAGGTTCCCAAATATAACTGTATATGATAAAAAAAGGCATGAGGGCTATTTCTAGTGTGTTTGCCAAATTGTCGAATCTTACAATGATAAAAACAATGATTTTTATGGATAAATAAACAAGGATACAACTTTACAACATATATAAAATTAGGATGACCCAAGTGACAATGCCACGATATGTCATATTTTTAAACAGATGTAGACTCAATCAACTCAGACGTTTGAGATAAAAATATAGATGAGATCATTTTTGCGTTTAAAGAAAAATTTTTCTTAAGCACATATAAACCTTGATACATTTTAATACTGCCAATCACATTCCCCCACCACTTGAAATTCATAAGAGTGCAAGGAATTTAATTATATATTTCATATTATGAGTAAACTTACTAATTGAAATCAAATTGTAGTCCAACTACGAAACATATAGAAAAGAGGAAATATTAATAATATCCCGAGAGAGCTTCACATCTTTTTTTCCAATAATTTTTTAGTTGATCCATCTGCAAGTTTGACTAATTTAGAGGTAGAGGCCACTTGACAGTTGACTAGAGTATTGATGCTTTCAATCATATGATTAAATGATCCTGAATCTATGATCCAAGTTCTAAATCTCTCATTACAGGCAACATGAAAGAAGGATATATTATCTTAGTGTGCCACGAGATTGGTGGGCTGTTCTAAATTACCTTTAAGGAGTTTTGCCAGCACTTGAAGTTGTTTCTTGGTGAATGGTTTAGAATTAACCTCCAGAGTAAAACACCACGTCTTCAACTCATACATGGTAATAAACCCTATGCATATTTAGGGTTGATGTTAGTTGCAAGAAGAAAATTTACCACTGTTGCTCTTGTTGAAGGAGGTGAAGAATGTCTACTTGTCATGAAAGGTGGAGATTGGTTATAGAGGGCCTGCAAGTTGTTGGCCACAGGGAGAAGACCAGACGGAGGACTTGTAGGGAAACAAGTGACTGTAGGGAGAAGCTTCGGCGGAGGGCCTATAGGATGATGACGGGAAAGGAAGGGAAGATAGCGGCTTGTCACGGACAAAAGTCTCATATCAGCTAGGTGTGGGGTCGAAAAACAGTATTTAAGTTATGGGTTGCCCACCACCCCGAAGAGCTCTTTTGAAGGGTTGACAAGTGGTGTCAGAGTCAGGTTACTGCCTGCTAGGTGTGTAGACTCTTCATGGTCCAGTGGGACCCTCGATCAAGTCGATCTGTGATAAGGGTGTCACGTGATTGGGTGAAGGAGATTGTCACAGACAAAAAGTTTCACATGGGCTAGATGCATGGCCGAAAAATAGTATTTAAGTTATGGGCTGTCCACCACTCCGAAGAGCTCTTTTGGGAGGTGACATGCTGCTCTAGTGTAAGACAACGACCACTAAGGTGGAAGATAGCAGAAAAAAAATAGCTTGCAAGGAGCTGAAACACAAGCTGACAGTTTTTAGGAGAAATCCAACATGGATAGGGAGGAGCAGGAGCCAGCATTGGGGAGGGCCTGTATGATGGCTGATTGTTGCAGGGATGAGTCCGACGCTGGACAATCGATAAAAGAATCCCTACTACTAGTTTCGAGAACTGGAGGAGATTTCCCGGGCCTGGTAGAAAAGATGTAAGACTGCAAAAGGGAAGATCAGCTCTGGCAGGAAGGAGATATGATGACTGGAGGAAAAATGCAGGAAAGTCTGTAGGGAAGAACAATGAAGAAAGCAGGTTTACAAGGAGGGATGGTTTACAAGCTATAGAATGGGTAAAAGAAGACAGTTTAATAACTAAGGGTGATGGGGTAGTATATTTGAGTTGTTAAGGAATTTTAACTGTAATAAAAATAAACAGAAGGTTTGAAATGCTATATTTAAATATAGACATATTGAATGGTATGTATGTACATTCCTCTATTCTTTAATAAAATTTTTGATAATCTATTGATAAAAAAAATCAGTCACCAGAACTCCCTGCAAGAACATTGGCCATCTCTAAAATGATGAAACCTGCTCTTATCTCTAATTATGATTACCCTCTCCATTGCCTTAGATACATACTTGCAGAATTCATGGCAGTCATTGCATATCCTTAGATTCTTCATAATTCTTATGGGACACTCCAAATTGTTGGAATGCATAAGGCTGAAGACAATAGCAAGCCTCTCGCTATGTATCATTAGTGCTACTTCCTTCTCCTCTTCCTCCACATCATGCAATGCAAAAGTTGTCACTGGTCTATAACCAATGCCCCTCACTGTGCTGTTAAGCTCAGACAAAGACTGATAGAGCTTGCTAGAATGAGCATGGGATCCCTCATAGAATACATTAACTTCCCCATCCAATTCAACAGAGCTATAACCTCCAACCTTCCTCAAATTGCTCAATCTCATCCATTCTCTAATCTTCTCAACCATATTCCACCTTCCTAAAGCCGCATACATGTTCGATAAAAGAACCTGGTATGAAGGTGTCTCAGGGGCCAGTTTTAGAATTTCATCTGCTGCAAGCTCGCCAAGCTCGGAGTTATGCTGAATTATGCAGGCATTAAGCAGAGCTCCCCAGACTGCAGCATCCAGATCCATGGGCATGCTTTGGATGAAATTATAGGCTTCTTCAAGATGCCCTGATCGGCCAAGAAGGTCGACCATGGCAGCACAATGCTCTCTTGTTGGTTTGGCCATGCTATAAAAGAGTTCCTTTCCCTGCTTAACCAGCCCTGCGTGGCTACAGGCTGAGAGAACATTGAGCATTGTCACATCATTAGGCAGCATTCCTTCATCACGCATCTGACCAAAAACAGACAATGCTCTCTGACTATCTCCATTAATAGCAAACCCACCAATCACAGTGCTCCAAGACACCACATTTTTTACAGGCATTTCACCAAACAGCTCACAGGCTTCATCCATGCTGCCACATTTTGCAAACATGTCAAGAAGGGCGTTCTCCACGAAGATGTTAGACGGCAAAAACCCTTCTTTTATTCTAAAATGAAGCTTTCTTCCCAGTTCTAAGCACCCCAGATAAGCACATGAAGAGAGAATACAGGCCAGAGTTATCGTATCGGGCTCAACGCCGGCGGATTCCATCCGCCGGAAGTGGCCAATAGCCTTATCCGCACGACCGTTTTGAGAGTAAGCAGATACCAGGGCATTCCAAGAGACCAAATCCCTGCCATTCCCCATGCTTTCAAACACATCATCAGCATAATCTGCATCGCCAAGCTTTACATACATGACAACGAGTTCAGTACTCACAATGGTGTTAAAGTTGAGACCTTGCTTCGCCGCCATGGCATGGACTGCCATTCCAATCCAACCGTCGAGCAGTCCAGTGCATGCCTTGAGTACAAAAGGGAACGTGAACTCATCAGGAAGGACGCCAAGGCGATGCATTTCGTGGTAAATCTCAAGCGCCTCGGAGTATAGGTTACTTTTGACGTAGCCTCTCATGAGGGTGTTCCAGATGAAGACGCGCGGTTTGTGCATTTCGTCGAACAGGTTGCGAGCATAGGACATCTCGCCGGAGAGGGAGAGGGTTTGGAGGATTTGGGTGAGGAGGCTGTTTTTGAAGGAGAGGCCGGCGGTGAGGATTAAGGCGTGTATTTGCTTTAAGTGGTCGGGGTGAGAGTGGGAGCGGAGGACAGCGGCGAAGTTGGACTTGGTTTTCGGAGTGGGTAGGGGCGGCAGCGCTGCGGTGGCGGGAAGGGAACGCCGCCGGAAACAGAGATTGAGAAGGGGAGGAACGGTTCGGATAAAACGGCGGGAGAAGAGACGCATGGCCGGGAAACTGAATCATTTGATTAATCATTTCTACCTTATTATTCTTCTGCAATTATATGCATACTGTCTGGTTATGTGAGTCAAGAAGAAGATGCAGGAGCTAGCAACTCATTTGAAAAGAAAATATACTTAAATGTATATTAACTTTAATTATTTTATATTATTTAAAAGCTCAAAAGGAGAGCATTCCTTCCATAAGGAAAGCTCCACATGACGAGTGTGTTGACGGTGCGACATTACTGTTTTGGCAGTTTGGGAAGACTGTGTTTTGACAGCTTTTTCAAAAACAGCGGCAAACACCAGCGTTTTCTCACTGCTCCTGACTAGGCGCGATGAGAGCTTTCTAGCTGCGGTCTGACTTTTTTTTTTTTAAAAAAAATTATAATAGTCATTACAGCTTTTTGTAATATCAAATTATTCTTTAAGAGCTTCATAGCATTTTCTTAATAAGAAGCAGCCACCTGAATGGAGCCTGAGTCGGATTCTACAAAGCCGGTTTATAGTTGAGTTAGGAATTATAACTTACTAATATGTTTGATTTATTAAAAAAATTCTAATGTTATATAAGTAAAAAATAAATAAATAACATATTAATCTAGAGGTATTGTGTAACATATATATAAATCTCCCGAAAGAATAACATCATCTTCTAAATGCTAGATTATTTTTTCTTTTTCAAGAATGGCGAGCCCAAAATCTAATAAATGTAATTCGAACCCATGACCACATGATGAGAGGTTAGAATTCAATCACTATGTCACAAAATAAGTATGCTTTGAATGTTCAATTGTTATTTTGAAGAATCCAACATTCTTTGATGTTAAAGCCTACAAGAATGAGCTTTGCCCTCATTTCCTATCACGAGAGATGCAAATGAACCAAAGCCAAATAAATGAAGCTATACAAGTCTTAATAAATTCAAATACTACAAATAAAGGGTCTGTTTGGGCACCTGCAACTTATTGAATAATCCGCTAATAAGCTGATCAAAGATAATATGCTGATAAACTAGGTGCGGTAACTATTATAAATTTTTATTTTTTAGGAAAAGTCAGATCGTAGCCAGAAAGCTGCTACCACACCTGGTGCAGTGTGAAAACAGTTTTCAGTGTTTTGAAAAAATATAAGCTGTCAAAACACAGTTTACCCAAACAAGCCAGATGCGTTTTCAAAACGCCACCGCAACAAATAAGCTGCCCCAAACAGACCTAAAGTTACAAGGTAAATTTTTTATTTCATAAATTATTTATTCATGTAAAAGAGCAATTTTTATTGAAGCAAAGTGCTCATAAATTGCTTAGGAAGACCAATCATGAATATACGCCCCTCACCTAAAATGTTAGGTGCATTTTCATACATACCCATCAATTCTTATGCATGTACACATATAACACCTAAAGTATGATTATTACATTTATACCATCGAAATCATTCATATCACATCAAAACATACTTGTTCAACTTTTGAAAGTGAAATACATATTTTTATGCATAAGATAATACATATGTAAAAGATTGAAGTTTACATGTTCAATATGTAAATACATAGGAATTGAGTGGTATGTATGTAAATCTTCCCAAGAAAAAAGTAACTCCATTTTATTGTCTTAATGATATTATTGTTTTGTTAAAAAAAAATAATTAGTTTGCATGCTCTCAATATATTTTTGTGTTTTAAGAAAATTGTGATATCTAAATAAATGAAAATAGTAAATAAAAAATATAAAACCAAACTATAATTATTTTGAAGATGTAGATTTAATTAATAATTCTCTCTCTCTCTCTCTCTCTCTCTCTCTCTCTCTCTCTCTCTCTCCCTCCATATATGTATATATATATTTGCAATATATATATAATTTTTTTATATAATGTGTTTGCCCCCCATAACACTGTCGTTGCCGAATGCTAAGCCCGTGATGTGAAAAGTGATGGTCGACAACCAGGGTAAAATTTATCAAAAAATCATGGCATTAGTCATTTTGATCCTTTTGTCATGCTTTAAAATTATGAGAGAGAGTAATTGAACATAGGTTAAGACTTATTACAAAGATTTCTCATAATTATTTTGGATTTATGACGGGCATGTCTACAATGGAAGCTATACATTTATTGAGAGGTTTGATAGAGAAGTACAGAGAGAATAAGAGGAATCTACATATGATTTTTATTGATTTTGAAAAAACTTACGATAAAGTTCCACGAGATATCCTTTGGAGAGTTCTAGAGAAGAAATGTGCTGATATGACTTATATTCAAGTCATTAAAGATATTTATACTAGAGTTGTAACTTGTCTTCGAACAGTAGAATGTTTGACCAAATATTTTCTTACTTTAGTAGATTATATCAGGGATCAACTTTAAGCCCATATCCTTCTGCTTTAGTCATTGATGTTTTTACGGGACATTTATAGGAGAATGTACCTTGGTGTATACTTTTCTTTGATGATATCCTTCTTATGAATAAGACTAGAGAAAGAGCTCAAGAAAAACTTGAATTATAGAGGTCTACACTAAATATAAGATCATGTTTATATAAGATCATGTAACTGAAATTTTCCTAAATCTAAAAAAAAGTCTAAACATATTGGAAATAAACTAAAGAATGAACTTCAAATGCATTATTATCTCACACAGCATTTAAAATAATTTCAACCAAACACCCGAATTTTCAAAACTCCTACAAAAAGGATTACAATTCAATATTTTTGCAGCCGACCAAACAGACTTCTAATGAATTTCATTAGATAGAGGAGGGCTGTCTCTTCTACTCTTCATAGTAGTAATGTTTTCCTCTTTTATTTTCCCACAAGAGGTTTCCTTCCCTTCAAAGCCCACAACCCCTTTTGACACAAAGCAGTGTCATTAACATATATGCATTTATGAAGAACGATAAAAATAAAAGTAGCACTCTATAATATTGATAGAAGATGTAGAAAAATGACATGTTAGGCACATAACCTTATCAATTAGTATAATAAATGCATGAGCTATGACCAGTTTGTGTTGAAAAGAAACATATAAATTGCAAATAAGTTAGATTTATGACAAGCTGGTATTGCTAACACTCCCAAGGTGGAATGTATAGTTGCTTATAATGTCAAACTCATGCAACTCTGTTATGTTACAAGATGCTGGTAATTTTCAGGTAAGCCTTGAAGGATATCAAGGAGTCATAAAAAAAGATTTCATGTAAGCCACAGTGGAATCCATTTATTAGATACATATGAGCCACGTTGAACGCATTTTGAAATTTTAACACTACCATGATTTCGTGGATTGATATAGCAATCCGGTCATATGGTTATGAAAACAAAATTATATATATATATATATATATATATATATATACATATTCTTTTTTTTTTACACACACAAGTGCGCACACAACGCATATACAAGATCTTGAACCCCAAGATCTCTTGATTGGAAGACAAAGCTCTCAACCAGTAGGCCAATCTGCCATGTGTGTAGAGAGAGAGAGAGAGAGAGAGAGAGAGAGTTATAACCCGTTTTCTTGTGAATTAATTTGATGAAAAGCCAAGGATCAGCCACTCTTTTATGCTTTGGATGATGTGTTTGAATGACTTCTACATTATTATAAATTGTTTAAATACATGTTTTGTATACATAAAGCTATTAAATAGCAATGTTGTGATTGCATTGTTGTTTTGTTATCAAAAAATTTTTTTAAGGGATGGATTGAAGCATGCACGGATCGTGCATCTTCCATCATGATCATGCACTACCATGATTCATCCAACTTCATAATAAGGTCATAAAACCCTAATTTGACCTAAAAAAAGAATATGAGTTACAAGGTGTTGGTTTCTTCAAAATAAACATGAAAATCAAATCTAATCTAGTTTATTTTTATCTTATCCTAATATAATGAGCTTATAGTATATTAAACCTTGAGCATCTATAGGCCCCAGCCCCAACTCTATCGAACTATCTGAATCCAATTAAGTGCATTAACAATGAGCTTTAAGATAGGTTTACAAAGTTAACCCAATCATAAACATTGCAATAGGGTAGGTTCTCTTTCATTTAAATTTATAATTAACTTCATATTATATGAGTTAACCTTACTTGTATTGAGCCTAGCATTGTTCTAATTATGTTTAAATTTACAGTCCATGGCAATATTTTCTTTATTTATTTATTTATTGTCCACGGCTATATTAACCCAAATAGTGTAGGCAATCCATAGGAACTCGTTACAGCTAATCGAAACTCAAATGAAATCACATAGGATCAATTAAATTCCCTAATCCATTGGTCGAGTTTGATAGAGTTAAGCTAGCTTCGGGCACTTGTTCCCATGGCAACATGTTTGTCCCAGCTTAGTTGAGCATCTGATAACCTTAACCACCTGATATGAGCTCCCAAATTCCCTGATTACACATCCCCGTTCCATCCTTCCTCTAATTTTGGTTCTTTCTCTAACAATCGTCCCTGAATCCCAGCTCCATAGTTAATTTCTTGCCAATGGAGATGGGACCTGAGACTCAAAGGTGCCAACCTAATTTAACTATCTATTCTCTTCATTATCTGGAAGCATTGAAAAAGTTTCATTAGCCCAAGTTGCTTTTAAGATCTTGATTCCTAGGAAACTCTAATACAAGAATCATAAGCCATACTCCATCCAATCCCATGCAACCAGATTCCTATAGGACCCAAAAACCAGGAGTTAACCTTGCTAAATGTAGAGATATAAGTTTCGCTTTCATTATATCTCAATCATTTCTTCTAAGCGCAGGCCAAACTAAATAGATTAACTCAGAGACTCTCAGGTTCTGTTCACCAAACGTAAATACATATCCCCAACTTTCACAATATATTTTGGGCAAAATTTGTTCCGAATACAAGAGTATTGTCTCCCTAGGGTCTTCTCAACCTACTATAGATGAGCTAGTTTATCATATGCATGTTTACCCCAAATCTTTTTTGGACAATTTTAAATTGTGTAAATTGCAGTTTTTCCAATATCAAAACCTATTTTCATAATGAAAACCAATTTCACGAACTTTAGACAAACCAAACTATAGTCCCTTCCGTTGTAAAGTAAATTCCAGCTCAAAGCTTAAGCCAACTCAAGCCACTTAATGAATGCACCAAAATGCCCTCGACCATGCATTATGAACTTCAATAGTATATCTTCGAGAAAGGCACAAGTAAAATGATTACTATAGATCACAATCTTAGGGAAATCCCACAATGCTCAAATCATTATGTAGAAAATGAAAATTAAAGAACCAGATTGAATTACTGAACCAGCCATGACATAATTTTCAAGTAATTTTAGTATCAATCAGTCAAACTTAATGCATTGCAAAATGTAGAGGCCATGCAAAAATATCCCTGAATCAGTAATAGTTATAATGTTGCCCTCTCTCATATCGAGCCACTTTGAGATGCCTATATTCCACCAAAATTTATTTTGATCAAAAAGAAATTTCGAAATACCATCAAACATTATGAATTAAAGATTATATGGAAGCTGTAGAAATATCAGGCATAGATTGTAAAGCATTGAAATATCAAATCGAGCTGGAGAGGACTAACATCAATACAAAATAAAAAAAAAATCAATTTTGAGTCAATTCAAGTTTTTGAGAAGTTTAAAATCTTCAATTCTAGTTAAAATTGAACTGATCTCAAGCATATTATCCTCAGTGAATTTTCTTATAAATCAAACTGCAAGTTTCTAATTTCAAGCACAAATTCCGGTCATACATCAGGGAGATTGCCGTATCATTTCCAAGTATATGGTAATAAGAATAAAGAATTGAAAGCAGTGCACTGCGATCCCCTATGAACCCAATAGTAAGATTTTATAAAGCATTCATTGCTTCACTAAGGCTCCAAGAATAAAAAGACATGCAGTGCTCAAATGGGCACAAAACCGGATGAGGCTTGTCCTTTCTCAGTTAACAGACACATAAAATGCCTGTTATCTGTAATGGGAACCGGCAAGCGGCATAAAGCAAGTAAAATGCCACCCTTTTTTTACACTACTTTAGTGAAAAACCTCTTTTTTTTTCAAACAAAAAAATTTAGAAGAGCTAAAACAAAGAGTATTCTGTTTTCAAAAGTACATCTCAAGATACTTTAACTGCCGAAAGCAACATTAACAGCAACAGCATCATCATCATCATCCTCTTCATCATCAAGAAGAACTCTAACTAATAAATCCTGTAGGATAAGTTTTGATGTGCTTTTCTCATATTTTGACAACAGTTTTACTGGTTTTTCTAGAAAAAGCTCTCTTGATTCACAAAATGGTTTACAATAAACTAAATCTGTTAAAAGTAATCAATTACGTTTAGAAAGATGATACACGTCTTTATAAGGATTTGAACTTTATAAACCAAGATATATCTCATGACACCAAAATCGTTCATAATATATTTAGTTCTCCACCGTCACCAACATTGCATGACTAAATTATGATTTCAAAATATGCATGGAAGCCAGAAAGACGATACTTGCAAGCCAACATGGATTTTTAATTCAAAAACAGAACATAGATCAAACAACAAGCCATTTCATCACAGACTTCAATTACTATGTTTCATGCAATGTTTTTTAAAAAAGGGCCACTTAATACATAGCACAGAATTCTTATGCACTTACATATACCTAAACTATCAATATTTAGTTTATTGTAAACCATTTTAAAAAAGGGGCCAATTACTATGTTTCATGCATAAGCCTAAACACCAAAGTGCCATGTATGTAAATATAAAAGTTTAGGTGTGAGACATGTAAATAAATAATAATTGTGTGCGACGTATGTAGAAGGGTGAGTAGAACACATCCAGTTTTGAACACAACTACCTCAGCAATTTTGAATGCCTTTAAACTGGTAAAAATCTAAGCAAACAAGCGGATTTTGAAAATGCCTTTTAAATTATTACAGAAGCAGAATAAACAATTACGGGCAATAAACAGTGTTGCATATCGGCGTGCAAAAAGGTGAGAAAGAGCACATAAAGTCAATATAAAATTCCCAAAAAACCTAAGAAAAAAGCTCATTGATGCTCTGATGATACCTAATATATTGCTCAACCCAAACAAAAACCTTTCATCCACTTTTGACAAGATCCATTAGAAATACTCTGAGAAACACACACTTACGAATCCTACACTTTGTTGTCAACACAATTGACAAGTAGTTCTGCAGCTACATGTACAACTGTGCTATGGGTCTGCTTCATATTTCTCGAATAACAAATATTTCTTTGAGTGCTACAATGTGCAACCATGAAAAATTCAGACATACCAGAACAATATCATTAAACACAGCGAGGGTGATCAATCAGTAGAAACATCATCAACAGGTAATAAATCCGTATAAAAATATAACATTAGGGTTTCATATCATATGATCTATGAAAATGATTGACCTTCTTTATTTCACAGACCTTAGAGAGATCAGATTTATGAATGTCAATCTTAAAGGGTATTTATTGAATCTAAAATTGACACGCTTGCATTTAAATTCCAAAGAATTGAGAAATGCTTGGATTCACAAGTCAGAAAAAAGAAAACATATAGTAACATAAAGTGAAGCAAAACATAATGTAAGTCAGGCTTGATGCACAACAACATAATTTACTACAGATTCCAGTCTATCCCAAGCGTTCATATAAGAGTCAGTAGATCTGGTATTCCAAATACGGAGTAGCGAAAAATATACATAACATGAAGTAAAGGTATAAAAACGAAAGTAAAAACGGATGGAGTTCAATCAAACTCAGAGTAAAGGACAGAGCTTGCAATATCACATCTGCGTTGCTTTCTCTTCAACAACCAACCTCCACCTCTGGGCTAATAAATCCAGCTCTGCAAGCCGATGCGCTTGCCATCTTTTTGACATGCCCTTCATCTCCAACCCTTGCTCCGAAGTACCATTGGATGAAATAATCCCTTGGTTAGCAAGCGTAGAACGCACCTCATTTAACGCCACATCAAGCACATCCAATACTGACTTGATGGCTAGATGCTTAGCTCCCGACCTCTTAGCGTCCACAGAACTGCTTATTGGGGGAGTAGGTAGCTTGTCCTTGGGGATTTCCTCTGGAGATGCAGCAAAATTAGCACCATCTATGGATCCATTGTGTCCAGTAGAAGGAAGAGGATCCATGCATTCTTTTTTGTAGGCAACAGGAGAAGTAGAAGGAAGGGCTAGGGGAGGATTTGGAGGTGGCAAAAGAGCGCTTTCCAAAGCAACGATAACCTGATGAGGTGAGGATGAGGCTCGGGCCCTGCTAGTCGGGGCCCTAGGGTTAGGCCGGCGGCGCTTATTGCCGGCGCTTCCCGCTGCGACAGCATCGGGGGCGGAGAATGGGGACGTGGAAGCATTGGAAGGATCCCAAAGACGGGTAGAAAGATGTAATAGGTCTCGATCATGCTGAGAGAGTCGGGACGGATCCTGCCCACGCGCGATACGCCCGGCCATAGTCCTGTACTTCTTCCTTAGCCGCCTCAGCTTCTCGGATAGCTGTGAGCGGGTGTAGGGCTGCGACATAGACTCCGAAAAACGATCGTAGAAGATGTTGAGATCCCGGGGGAAGACCAATCCTTGAGACCAGCAGCCGAGAAGACCCTGCAAGAAGCGGATCTCGTCGGATTCTGGCCAGATCCGGTGAAACTTAAAAGGAGGCTGCTTTGAATCGCCGCCCTCGTCCTCAGCCTCCTCGTCCTCATAATCGGCGTCGGGATCATCATCGTCGAAGGTGTTTTGAGAGGAAGGGCCAGCAGGCGGATAAGAGGAGAGGGGGATGGGATTAGGATTAGGGTTAGGGTTAGGGTTAGGGATCGAGATGGGAATAGGATGGGAATTGGATACAGGTTGAGCTTGGGGTTGTGGGAGATTTTTGCGCTTGATGGGGAGTTTGCGCGCGGCGGACTTGATGTTGAGAGGGGTTAGGGTGGCCATGGCGATGGGCACGGACCAGCCTGCGCAGGGCAAGAGAAGTGGAGTCCGGAAGGAGATTCGGTAAGACGGGGTGGGGTTCGATCGACAGGGAGCAAGAGGGTGAGCGAGATCGGAGGATAAGGGCTGGGCGGAGTCAATAGAGCTTGGGGTGGTCAACATTGAAAACGGCTCAATAAATAAATAAAAAAAAGGGGGGTATTTTAACATACACATCTCCAAAAACTTATCATTTTACATATTTTACATCTACACATCAAACTATGCAAAATGATAAGTTTAAAAATATAAAATCATATGTTTAATGTTTTGAGTACTATATATTTTAAAAACCCCATAAAAAAATTCAAAATTTAAACAATGATGCTCAAATTCAATTTTTTTAAATTTTATTTATTTAAATAAGTCATAAATTAGATTATCTTTTATCTTTTTAAAATAAGTTGACTTTCTCTAGACACCCCTATGTAGTAGTTTTAACTATTTAATGCTTTTAGGAACTAGATGATCTTCCATTAAGACAATTAATACCTATATTAATTAGGGGACTTAAGCATGAAACAATTAATAAAGTTGATTGAAATGATATATTGATAGTGATTAATTTAGAAAATACTTAAATTTTATGTAAGTTCACAAAATGTATTCTCCTTATATAAAAATCCTTCTATTTTGTTGCATGCTGAAAAACTCATAAACTGATTTAGTTCCACAATATTTTCTCTTTTTTCAGGATATTGACGGAAAATTTATGGTGTCTCCCATTTCAACTTTTCTTTTATCAGTGAGTGTTTGTGTGTGTGTGTGTGTTGGATCTTCATTAAATAAAATTATGTAAATACATCACTTTGTTGCCTTAAGTTTTCTAAAATACAAAGAATTGTTTGTGGGAAATGATTTACATCTTACTATAAATAGTTCTCTATTAATTACTATTAATTTATTAACTAAAGAGGCAACAAATTTCAACTTGAAATAAATGAATGCATTGGATGGGGGGAGTATAAAGGCCATGTCATTTAACTCTTAATGGAAACTAGCAAATAGAGGGCAACATCATAATATAATGGATGTCACCGATCACAAAATCAACAACATAATATAATAACATAGTTGCATAATTTTATATGAAACCTCATTACCACCATGTTGAAATTCCTCCACCGCAAACTAACTCAAAACTAGGTGGCGTAGCCCTTCTCCAATCACTTACAGGTTTTAATGGATGATTTTTTGGAACAAAGTATAATCTGTCCAATTGTTCTACAAAATATTCAAAAGGTCATAAAAGTGTTTGGAAACAAACACTAACAACCTTTAAATTCTTTTGAAATGTTTCGAGTTCATTTGAACCTATTATATTGTTCAATTGATCATCCCAAATTTTAAATTTGGTTTCAATGAAATAATACACCCTATGCTTAGTGAACCTAATATTTTAATTATCCTAAGAGCGCACTAGTCCAAATATTCACTCAATGTTTTACTTAAGAGTTGTGTCGTAGCCCTTCTCCAGCCAGCCTACCTCTAAACTTTCAACTCTTGGGCTTGACTTATTTTCAATCCTAGCTTTGCCAATAAGTTTTGTTTCTTCAAACTGGAAAATTTACTTACAACCTAAATACTCTCTTATAAGGGAGAGTACGACATAATCTAAATATAATTTGATTTTCACCAAGCCAAAATGATTAAAAAAGAGAAAGAAATATATAAAAATTTATAGATCATACAAGTCGAACAATCTTGCATTAAAATGATCAAATAATAATTTAAGGTGAACCTACATACTTTATTAATAACCTCAACACATGTAAATTAAATGTAAATCTTGTTTACTATAAATTATATTTATATTTTAGTTTAAGTAAATAATATTATTATAAATTATGGTTGAAAGAGTTTAAGTCCTTCATTTAAAGATTTTCCTTAATAATTATTAGGTTTAAAAGTAAATCTATAATAAAATCAAATAAGTTGCTTCCTAATTTTATTGATCAAGGAATTTAAATTTAGGAAACACAATCTAATGGTCCGTTTGAGGCAGCTTGTACTTTTCAGGATAAACTGCTTATCATGAAATGCGGCCCGCGGGCCGACCACGGGGGTCGACCCGCGGCGAAACGCGCGAACCAAACTGTACGGCGGCGTTTTGGAAACGCCGTCCGCACTTATAAGCTGCCCCAAACGGTTAAGACACCAAAAAAATATTTAGTATTTAAAATATTGTAAAGATTAAATTGAACTAGAAAGTATATCATATGACCTATCATATCACATCTAAAAAACAAGTTAAATCCAATGAAGTATATAAGAATTTAAAATTCAGTATTTTTAATGATATGTTGGCAGACATAAAAATTTCATTAGTTTTATAATAACTCTTAATTATATTAATTAATCTTAAATTAGTATTAAATACTTTAGTTTAAAAATCTTATATATTAGAAGTTTACCATAAAAATTTTAAGTATAGTAAAATAAAATAAACTTGTTTTTTTCAATATCCTAATTCAAATATCACTATATTATTTTAATAAATTTGATGCAATGCATGAAGTATTTAAAAAAAAATTAAATTTAGTTAATTATCTAAATTAATTATTACTAATATAAGCTTATTATTTTTATTGAATATATTAGATTGTCAGCAAAATAACCCACACAAGCAAAATCCTATGTGCAAATAAAATTATTATAATCATAGCTCCAATTATCTACTTGGATTATGATTCAATGCTCGAATCAAAATCAAAATTGGGGAAGCATATAAAAGTAACTATCTTCCATGTCTATAGAACATATGCACCTGAAATACTGGGTATATTGATATACCTAAAATATGTAGTGTTTATAGACACAATTTTATACATATTTTTGAGATATTGTGTTTTAATGAAAAGTAATTTTGTGTTTTTCTTTCAGGTACAATTAAAAAAATGAAAAATGCTTAAATGAGTGAAAAATGATCAAATTTTGAGCAAAAAGATGAAAATTGTGCTAAAGTGTTTTGGCGCCTAAGCACAAGATCTGACTTTTAAGTGCTGGTGAAACAGAGAAGGTCGCACCTAAACGCAGAGTCGCACTTAAGTGCCAGAGGCAGTTATTTGACGGTTTTCTTCATTTGGCCAAATTTTGAAGAGGTATTTGAGGCACCTATTGGCTTAAGAGGGTTGTTATGAGCACTAAGAACGAAAATATTATTAAAAGACTTGTGAAAGGAGGCATCCTTTGGAGGATTCATCGAATGTGGACACATTTTAAAGAGTTTCCAAGTCACTTTTTAGAGATTTATAAAAGAAGAAAGTTGAGACATTTGAAGTGGGTGCTTGAAGAGGGAGAGAGTGCTGAGTTCTGGGAAGATCGTGGAGAAACTTGTGGAGAGAATCAAACACCACAAAAAAATTTACTTTATCCTTTTTGTTTTTAGTTTATTTTGAGAGTGCCGTAAAAGAGAAGAGATTTAAAGTAACTTCAAGAGTTTGGTGGAAGATTTGAGATAAGTCTTTATCTTTTGTTTTAATTACTTTTAGTGTTAACCGAGACTTATTGTTAGTTTGACAATGATTTCTATTTTTAAACTAAAGTGTATTTTTATTTTCTTCATTGATTCTGAGTAATTTTCTATGTCTTTTTCCTTAAAATGATAAGTAATTAAAATGTTGGATGGAAGTTGTGGAGAGTATTGATCTTTAATGTTGGAAGAAGTTGTGATGATTTAAATCCATGAACTTCATTTCCTTCTTGATTTGGTCTATCCAGATGTTAAAATTTGTTGTGAGAAAATGTAAGAACCGAGCTGATATTGTCTTAGTCAACAATTGGAAAGAATCACATGAGGTTGTATGAATGAGAATATAATTCAAATGATTTAGTGCAAATAAATATGGAAATAATCATTGAAGGGTGTAGAGTTAGAGGACTTTAAAGTGATAGGTTAAAGCCCCCAACTTGGTTTATTGTTTTAGGTTCTGATATGAGATGTTAGCCCCCAGGTGGAGGGAATCGAGGGAACTCTAGAGTGAGAGCTGGTATATTCCCTGCCTAGCCGGTCTTCAGAACTATTCAAACTTTAAATTAGCTAATGTTCTTTATAATATCTCTAGTAAGGGTAAATAATATAATTACTCATATTTGGCATAACACAATTTGCATACTTCCACAACAGAATTCCTAAACTTATTATTGATTTATGATAAGGAGAGATATTTTTCAAATTTAGTGGTTTTCTTTTACATAAACTCAAGTTATCTTTTTAAATTGTTGTGGTTCTGTCAAAATATCAAAAATATCAAAAAGATTTGAATTTTAATACTGTAAAAATATTTTTAGATTGTAATTGTCTTTTTAAAATAAAAAGTTTGCTGTTCAATAGTGCATATTGTGTATTTTCTTGTATGTTCGATATTTTGGTCTTAATAAAAAAGTTATATATTACTTGATAATGAGCGTATACTTGCGTAGTATCCCAGTATAAATATAAATTAAAGAGTTAAATTCTTATTTTTGTCAGGAGCAAGTTTTTGGTTCTGTTGCAAAGTAAGGAAACATAAGTGAGAAATATCATCAAAGACATCGTTATACAGTTCCATATAAGCAGTTTTAAGATCAAGATTTTGGCAACGTTGCCAAGGAAAATACAAATTAGTTGATTTAAAAGCAAAATTCTATTTTCAAAAAATCTTATTTAAACTTTAACAATTATTGTATTTTATTTTGTGTGTTTTATTTTATTTTTATTTTTAGTTAGTGTATGTGTAGTTCAGGTTTTGAAGGACTAGTGCCCTACGATTTTGAACTAGAAAGAACTATTAAGAAAATCGGAAAAACCAAAAAAATAAAAAATCTTGAAAAATCTAAAAAGAATTATATAAATGACAAACCGAAACAATCAAAATGCTGAAATTCATCGAGTTTAGACATTTAAGAGATTATGCCAACCCAACTGTAGATGAACTTCATTGAAGTATTCAAAAACCTACTATAGTGGCTAATTCATTTGAGCCTAAACATGTTATTATCCAAATGGTATCAAATAATCAGTTTGGGGGATCACCAATTGAAGATCCAAACTTACATCTTGCCAATTTTCTAAAACTGTGCGCTATATTTAAATACGATGGTATATTAGATGATGTCATAAGACTTAGGTTATTTCATTTCTCACTGAGGGATAAAGCTAAGATGTGGTTGAATTTGTTATCAATCAGAACTTGGGGTGATTTAGCACAAAAATTTCTTGCTAAATATTTTTCATCATAAAAAACTGCGAAGCTTAGAAATGATATTACATCTTTTAATCAGTTTGAAGGGGAATCTATTTATGAAGCATGAGAACAATTTAAACAACTCTTAAGAAAGTGTTCACACCATGCTATACCAGATTGGTTAATAATTCAAACTTTTTATAATGCATTAGTTGGATCTCTTAGATCTATTATCGATGTCGCTGCTGGTGGTTCATTGACGTCAAAACCATTTCATGACGCTTATGCCTTAATTGAAGAAATGACTACCAATAATTTTCAATGGCCTTCTGAGAGGGTGAATCCAAAGAAAGTAGCTAATATTCATGAACCTGATGCATTTACTATGTTAGCAAATCAAGTTGCTGCAATTTCAAGAAAGTTAGACCAATTTGGAATGAATTTTTCTCAACCAATTTCCATGATTGAAGAGAATTCATTAGGTCAAATGGTAGATTCTCAAGCATCATTAGAAACTTTGAATGTCATTAAGAACAAGCAGAATAACTCATATTCAAATTATTATAACCCAGGTTGGAAGAACCATCCCAACTTTAATTAGAATAACACTACGGGTGGTAATAATCAGCAATGAGGGAACAATCAAGTAAGCCCATAGAGAAACTGGAACAACCAAGGGAATAATAATTATAAATCTACTTATCCTCCAAGTTTCAACAGTAATACACAATTTAAGAAGAAGAAGTTGTCTATAGAAGAAGTGGTGTTACAAATGGGAAATCAGTTACAAAGTCAAGGAGCTACAATTAAAAATATTGAGAATCAACTTAGATAAATTGTAAATTCATTAAGTAATAGATCCCAAGAAACACTTCCTAGCAATACTGAAACAAATCCAAAAGACTAGAATAAAGAGCAAGTAAAAATTGTTCAACTTAGAAGCAGAAGAGAGTTGAAAGGTAGGATTAAAAAAGAAACTGAAGTAGAGAGAGAAGAAATTGAAGAATCAAAAGAGGACGCTCCAAAAGATTCTGAAAGTCTTATTTCTCCACTTAAAGTTAACTTAGAAAAACTACCACCTCCATTTTCTCAGAGACTTCGTCAACAGAAGCTGGATAAGAAAATTTCAAAATTTATGGAGATTCTTAAGAAGCTTATAATTAATATTTCATTTGCTGAAGCCTTAGAACAAATGCCAAGTTATGTAAAGTTTATGAAGGATATTCTAAACACGCAAAGGAAGTTTGAAGATAATGAGACTGTTGCACTTACTGAGGAGTGTAGTGCTATAATTCAGAAGAAGCTTCCTGAAAAGCTTAAAGATCCTGGTAGCTTTACAATTCCATGTGCAATAAGAGATAAATTTTATGTGAAAACTTTATGTGATTTAGGTGCAAGCATTAACCTTATGCCATTATCAATATTTAAAAGATTGTGATTAGGAGAAATAACCCCTACTATTGTAACTTTGCAGTTAGCAGATCATTCAATAACATACCCTAAATGAGTTATAGAAGAAGTCCTAGTGAAAGTAGATCAATTTATCTTTATTATCAATTTCATTGTGCTAGATATGGAGGAAGATAAAGAGATACCTTTCATTTTAAGGAGACCTTTCCTAGCCACAGGAAGAGCAATCATAGATGTCCAAAAAGGGGAATTAACAATGCGCGTTAAAAATCAAACTGTTGCTTTTAACATTTCAAGATTAATGAAATATCCTGCAAAAGGTAAAGATGATGAATGCTATAGAATGAATGTTATAAGATATCTGAGTGAATGCCATTTCAAAACTACTTATGAAGAAAAATATGAAGAAAAAGATTTGGAACACGAAAAAAAAGAGAAATTAAATCAATGTGAAGATCTTTTTAAGGAAGATTCAAACTATGTTCGGGAAAGTTTTGAAATTCTGGACACTATTGAAAAAGATAAATCATTTTGTCTATCAATTGAAAAACCTTTAGAACTTGAGTTGAAGTTACTTCCTGGTCACTTAAAATATGACTTTTTTGGAGATTCCTCAACTTTACCAGTTATAATTTCGTCGAAGTTAACGATGAAAGGAGAAGATAAATTGATGAAAATATTAAAAAATTTTATGAAAGCCTTTGGATGAACAATTGCTGATATTAAAGGAATCAATCCTTCAATTTGTATGCATAGATATGGAAGAGAACTGTAAACCCAGGGCTGATCCTCAAAGGAGATTGAATCCTGTTATGAAAGAAGTTGTTAAGAAAGAAATTTTAAAGTGGTTAGATGTTGAAATTATCTACCCTATTTTAGATAGTGCAAGGGTTAGTCCAATTCATTGCGTTTCTAAGAAAGGAGGAGTAATTTTGACTGTATGAACATAATGAGCTAATACCTACTGGACAAGTTACAGGGTGACATATCAATTAATTATAGAAAATTAAATCTTGCCACTAGGAAAGATCATTTACCACTACCCTTTCTAGATCAAATGCTGCTATAGACTAGCTGGGCATAAATAGTATTGTTTTATGGATGGATATACTGGTTATCACCAAACATAAATAACTCCTGAGGATCAAGAGAAAATATTTTTTCTAGTCTGTATGGTACTTTTGCTTTTAGAAGAATGCCCTTTGGTTCATGTAATGCCCCCATGCTACACTTCAAAGATGTATGTTGACCTCACTTTTGGTTGAGGTCTAGAAATTTCTTTAGTAGCCTAGGTCTAGCTATAGGACTTTCC
>NEWO01000255.1:864940-935482 GCA_003013225.1 Phalaenopsis aphrodite | reverse complement strand
TGGTTGCAATCTTTTAGCAATGGTATGCCAAATCTCTGTTTGTAATACAGAAACAGAGATGGTATAAAGGAACTGATTATATGTACCCACAGTGACTTGTTTAGAGCCGGTGGCTGGAGTTGCAAAATGGAGATGGTTGAGATCGGAGGTATGAAGTGCGGTGGCCCCAAAGTCTAGTACCTAGGAGGAGGTTGATAATTGCATGGTTGCTTGGTAGGTACATACTCTAGGTTCAGTCGATGCCAATATGAAGCTACATAGTGTCTGAATTTATTACAAATCCAACAAATGACTGAGGCTCATTGTGTTTTTTGACCCCCTTTGGTACAATTAGGAGGTGGACCTCGACCTCGACCGCGAGATTGATAAGCTGACTGGCCTCTTTATGTCGCAAGTGCACGATGGGGTTGAGCGTAGCAGTCGAATTTCTGTTTGTCACTTACAATATTAATCTCCGCATTGCACAGAATAGAATAGAAATTAACAACTTCAATGGGATTCAGTTGAGTACAAATTGCAGTCTTGAAACCTTGGTAGATAGTTAGAAGTCAATTGAGTGTATATAAGTTTATATCCCATGTATCTAGTTTTTTCCTTGCAGTGACAATACTTTCTACTATGGCATTGACGCTTGATAAGTATTATATCATGGTTTGGTTATCATTGAGTGGGTATGAAGAGAGCTCTTCAATTGAATAAGTCTCTAACAGTCTTGGTTGCAATCTTTTAGCAATGGTATGCCAAATCTCTGAGGTGGTTGAAAGATGAAACACATAGGAAATTATCAACATAAAAATGATTGAGTAAATTGTCGTTGTAAGGTTTTGATCAATTAAAATCCGTGAAGTATATTGTGAATTGCAAACCTGTGATTCAGTCACTTAATTGTGGGGGGCATAGAAAGCTTCTATCCAGGACCCTAGGTACCCATTTGCAGTGACACCTTCAAAACTTGAGCCTTTCATATAGGATAATTTTCAACTGAGAAAGGGTTTTACATAAAATGTTTTAGGGTACTCATTTGAAATTTGAGAGAGGGTTGAGGTATTCAACCCTAATGTTGATGGATTGAAATTTTATGAGGTTTGTGAGGTAGACATTCCCTTTGAAGTTGTCGAATTCTACTTCGGTTAAAGAAGCCAACCAATCCTTGAGGGAGCCGACCATTCCTTGAAGAAGCCAACTCCTACTGGTAGTGGCCGATCGAGCTCAGCCCTAGATCAAGCACGACCCTAGATTGATGGAGAAGCTCGAATCTACTTGAGCTTAAAGCTTTGATAGCACGAGACATAGAATAGAAGAAGGGGAACTTAGGAGAGAAGGCAAAATGAGTGTAAAGGGAGAAAAACTCGTTAGGAATTCATTAATCCATTATAAGGAAAAATAGTTCATACATTACCCATTCGGTAAAAGAGGAAAGAAACTTCTAGAGAGGGTTAAGTATCTTATTTGCCCTTATAATGTACCTCATATATATTATATGGTAACATATTTCACTTGTCTTATTAGGCAGAGGTATTTGCACGCTGTGATCTCGTCGTTGTGGTAGGAGTGCAATAGAAGGGGGGAAAAAGATAAGCTTTTCATAAAATTATTTGTGTTTGTATGCAACTTATCTTCCACAATAATTTCGGATAGAAGCGAGGCGAAAGGAGGAGAAAGATGGGAGTTTCGATCGTCATTGTTTGTCTTGATGTTGTTATTGCTTTGTAACTCTAGCATCATTATCGTAATTGAACAAGGATAGAAGCCAAGCGAAAGGATGAAAAATATGGGAGTTTTGAACGTGTCTTCGTTCGTCGTGATCCTGTTGCTTCTCAGAATTCCAATAGTCAGTTGCCCTCTGACAGATGCGTTACGAGAGGTGTGAGATTTCTAAATTAAAGGTTTTAGTTGTGAGATGTAAATATGAGCATTTCAAATGATTGGTATGTAAAAACCCCTTTTTAAGGGCATTCACATAAATGTCATAAATTTTTTATATGTTTATAAATTTCTATATATATTTACCTAGAACATCATTTTAATAAGAAAATCTATAAAAATATCAATTTGATATGGGCCTTTTTTAATATAGACTAATATAATCTTCATAGAAGACTTTTAACTTTTATTAAAATTTTCTAGAAACTGTTTTTTTTTTTTTGTAGACTCTACAATTAAACAACTCCATGTAAATAATACATGATATCAAGATTAACATATTAAAGCTAAATTTGGGATCATTTGAAATTATATTAAAGCAAATTTATGCTTGAATTGTACATAAATCAAAATTTATCATATAAGAGGGCAAGGATCATGGGTCAAGACAAACTCTTAAAAAATAATTGGATATCAGAAGACATCCAGAGCTCCACTCTCTAATTGAGCTGATAACTATAATCGACGACTAATTGTAATCGTCAACTTGTCATCACCCGATCTTCATCTCTCAATTGTTTTCACTTTATCATCATTCTCTCGATCATCTCCTGATTATTTTCTCCGATTTATCATTACTTCACAATTGTCTTAAGGTAACTTATGTGACCATCTTCATCACTCTTCGTAAGAGATAAATCAAATATTATTAATTATTGGAAAAAAGCATATTAAAAATTTCAAATATTTAATGAATTTTTTCAAACCTATCGGGACGCAAATATATATATATATATATATATATATATATATATATATATATATATATATATATATATATATATATATATATATATAATTTATTAATCTATCATGAATATTTTAAAATATAATAATTATGAAAAACGATTTTAACTTGGTTGCAATTATTATAATTTTATTTTAGATTTGATTATTATTATATTTTTAACGCATTCGGTTATACATTTATCTTTATTTTTGCAAAATAAACTTAATTTAAAGAATTTATTTAAATATACTGCAATAAATAATTTTAATATTCGAGACAGAATTGACAGTGATAGAATCAGAATATTCTGATATAAATCAAACAAATAGATTTCAAATATATTTTAATTTAATTTAATGTACAAATAATTAATATTTCACCAATTTCAAATTAGATTTGATAGAATTGGAGGCTATTTCTAATTAATGTTTTTGGCAAAAGACTAAATGGCTGCAGTTAAATAAAATTACAAAATAACGCAAGATAAAGAGAACAAAATTTATTTTTACTATATATAGTATTATATTAAATATAAAAAAAAGTGAATAATGGGTTTATATATCAAGAATGTCTCAACACAAATTCTCAGTAGATTTAATGGTTCATAAAGAAGAAAGTACAATAAAGAATGACCCACTAATAGTAGACTAGGAGGCCGCTAGACTAAAACTAATCGAGACGAGACAGGAGAAGGACAAAAAGAATTATCCAAGTTCGAGTCGATTAGACTTGAGTAGACAAATCAACATCCGAGCTAACCACCACTGGAAAGCCCGGTGAAGGCATCGACCTACCCCTAGACAAATCCAACCCAATGAATAATTTGAGTTCCTCGCTATCACCAGCAATTCCACGGACACCCATGAGGTTCTTCGTTAGAGACCGAGGATTGGTAATACATGAAAACCTCACAACCTTCCCAACAGACCTCTCTTGTCATGGAATTTACTAACGATTGAGTTACAGTGATCCGCCCTCTGTTTGATAGCCTTGTCTCGTTTTGCCGACAAGAGCTTCTTATATAAGGATTGGGGTCGATAGCTAGACTAGATCAACTGATAGATAAAGTCTAGCCGACAGAGCCAGTACTGTCAACCCAAAGCTAATCAAGGTCAGCCGATCGACTGCATCAACCCAACCTAAACGACCGAATCGCCTTACCGAGTTGAAGTTATGCTAGACCCGTTGACCGAGTCGTAGGACAGTCGAGCAATAGGTTCATACATAAAAAATACCTAGAATATCCTGTAACAACTCTAATAAAGCAGGGATAGAAATGCAATATCACATATTATATCATCTCCATTATAAATAGAGTGAATATTTTATGAGAAATGACTAATAGACAAGACATTCTTGATTCTACTGTTTATATACTCTTCATTTTTCTTTGTCTCTCTATCTCTCTTATTTTTGCACTCTATAACTCTTGAGATATGATTCACAAACAAATCAGGATTCAGTAGTATTAGAGAGCAATATCTTAAAAATTAAATGGAGCATTTACATACATACCACTCAATTCTAATATATTTACATATGACATGCTTTAAAATTACCTATTTTATACATACATTTCATGTTTATGTTTGATGATATTGCGCTTTAATGAGAGATATTTTCCATGTTTTTGGTTTCAGGTGCATAAAATTGAGTTTATAAGAAAAGAAGTGAAAATGGATGCAAAATGGAGTTATGGAGCAGTGGCGCCTAAGCGTGAGAGACCGGACGTGGTTGGCGCCAGAAACAGTTACCCATTTTATTCAAAGAATTTGGTTGAATTTTAAAGAGGTGTCTGAAGCAATCCCTTATGATTTTCAGAGCTTTACATATAGGGATGAAGTCCAAACAAAAAAAGAGAGCACTAGAATGCTAGGGGGTGTTAGTCTGTGAGTGTGTGTGCAAGAGTGATTAGGGAAGACTCCCATTAAAGTGGGCGGCTACCACAAGAGTGTTGTGAGTCTATTGAAGTCAAGGAAGTCAGGGAACTTCAAAGGATTGATTGGGGAAGAGTTTGAGATAAGTATTTGTATTTTTATTTAAGTTTTGTGTTGTGAACTTGATTTTTAATATAAATCATATTTTATTTTATTTTTCCCATGAATTTTGAGTAGCTTTCTTTTTATTTCTCCTTACAATAAGAGATAATCATGGGGAGGATTTGATTTGTTTAGAACTTCTTTTATTTCCAAAATTGTGATGGTATTTTCATCGGTTATTCATTTACTTTGCAAACTGACTACTTGTAATATTAAAATTTATTGTGAAACATAATGACCCAGGAGAGTTATGATTTCACTCAATTAGCGAATACCACACTAGCTTTACGAGGAGGGCGACCACAATCTAAGGAGAGTACAAATAGATAATGAAATAAGTTTTGATGGGTGTAGAATTGATATTTCTATGGTGAAAAGCTAGATCCTTTACCAATTTGGTCTAGAGTCGTAACTTGAAGTCCCTGATAGGTCCTATAGAGAAGACACAGTGAGTAATTTAGAAGTGAGAGGTTGGATTCTACTCAGCACTACCATACAATAGGGAACTTACTTTATATTAGCCAATATTCTTTATGCACTTTAGAGTGGGTAAATAATATGTATGCTTCTATTTGTCACAATCATCATTTAAAACTTTAAATATTTTGATTCTGACACAGATTATGAACTCATTGCAAGGGGAAAGATTCTTTTCATAATTAGAACTCACTTTTACATTTAGCATAGTTTAGAATCTCTGCATTTACATTTAGTTTTAAACAGAACTTGTAGAAATTTGGTAGCTTTACTTTACATATGAATTTGCTATTATATTTTCTAAATTAATTTCTGCAATTCTATGTAAAAAATTCACTAAAAGTCTATTCAAAGAATTATAACTTTCCTGTGGGATCGATATTATGGTATTTAGAGAAAACTCTATATTACTTGAAACAATAAGTATATTTGCGTAGTATCTCTGGTGTGAATATTATTATTCTATATTTTATAATATTTCATTTATTCACACTAGCCGCTAAATATAAATTGGGTCAAGTATTTTGTAACCTTTTGGAATATAAAAATCCGTGTACTTACGGGTCGGGTCAACATATCTAATACTTAAACTTTAATTTTATACATCAGAAATACATTTGCACCGATCTCAGAAGATCAGATGGATCATGTGTGGAGACTTGTTGTACGTTCATTCGTCATTACACCAATTGGCCTCGAGAGCCAACCGAACAAAAGACTGATCGACCGCAAAAAAAACTGCACGCCTGCATTGACACGTGTGAACCCACGTTTGTTATTGGAAAAGTTAGCAATCGATTGGAGGGAGCGCCTTTTATAGACCCAACAACCAAAGGAAAGCTGGCCGTTAGGTTACGGTAATGAACCCCTTGCCTAAAAAAATATTACATCTGGACTCCAGACGCAAATTTGCCTCCGGAGTCCAATGACAACTTGCCACATGCCACACTCCTACTTGAGTCTGGATGTCCGAAATAATATTTTTTTGTATCTAGCTGTAATATTTTTTTTCCTCTGCCTGATATAATAATGTTTCTCAAGGGTAATGAATCTTCACAACGGGTTCGCTCGAAAAAGGCAACCGAAGATCGTTCAGCCTACCAAATAACTTATGTCTGGTTGAATGACCGCCGAGTGATCAAATATGACAATTACAAATACAGAATTACGCCAAATATGTAAATATATAATAGCCCCTAATTTATGATAATGTCCTCTTTAAATGAGTGATAATCATATGATTTGCTATACTCTTCTTATGATCTATAAATATAAATGTCATTTTCACTAGAAGGGGGCAATGACATAATTCCCCAAAAACTTAATATTATTTATGTTGTTTCGCTTAGTTTCTTTATTTTAATCCGACCAACACTTTATTCTTAAGACGTTACCCGTAAAACAACTTAGGATCGAATAAATTTTAATATTTTTATGCCACCCTTTATGAAATAGCAATTTGTACTTTGTTTTTTTAAAATTAAAATAGTGATATTTTTTATGGGACATGTAAGAGTTAGGTGTTATAAGTGTATAAAATATTATTTTGGTATTACATATTTAATTATAAAATAATTAGCATAAAAACGTTTAGGCGCACAATTAGTAGTCAGTCCCGTCTACTTCGTGGAATATAATCAAAGCGGAGGCAATTTGTGGGTCCCACTTTTTTCAGGCTCATCCAACCTTTTATTTTGTCTTAAGCTGTGGATGAGATGCAATCATGCAAAGAAAAGTACCCCTAACTTTCCCTATCGCCCTTTAATGCGCGTCTTTTGCAGTAATAGACCTCTAATTAAATGAATTTGCAAAATCATTATTATAAAAAGTCGTCCAAAAAACTATGGGCTTCGTAAAAAGTTTAGTCATCCGGAATCAAAGAGAAGATAAAAAGGAGAGCAATTAGTTGATGGGAGAAAAAAATAATGAAATAAATAAAGAAAAAATTAGTATATTTATCTTAATTACCTTTTTATTCACAAGTAGTTTTAAATTTATTAAATTTATTTTGAGATGAATGCAATAGAAAGTTTGATTGATTGGCTACATATTGTATTTATTTTAAAAAAAATTAATGATTTTGAGATCAACGTGACACGGGGCGTCAAATTAATGTGGGGCATCAAATTGACACGAAGACTACAACGTCCCAACTTGGAATGATTTGGTCTTGACCATATGAATGGGGAGGCTGATTCCCTATTATGCTAGGGTTTCTATCTGTTCCGTGATGTCTAGGTTTTTATTTTTTCGTGTGTTTGTTCTGGAAAGTTGTCGACGTCTCTGTTTTCTAGTACAGGGTTGTATCCAAGGATTGAGCGGTGCTTTAAATGTATCGTGCTCCCGAGATGGTGATTATCCTTCATCCTAATCCTTCCCACATTGCTTCGTGTCACCCCTCCTTGTTATAGCTGCCCCGAACAACAACCCTCTGTTGTTTTCTTGTAGTTTCCCACCTTCTAGCCGCTTTTACAAGTTGCTGCAGCCCCGACCAACCATCATTTCGTTGTCCTACAGTCCACCACATTGCCCGTCGCTGCTTTTGTCATTCCCCCTTTCTATCTCTACCTAGAAAAATCATTAACTGTTGTATTCCTCGCTATCAATCCATCTTTCTTGATGCCACATCTTAGGATAGCGATGCCACCTCTCAGGATAGCAAACACGCGTGTTATTCCCGGAGCTTCACACTTCCACCTCACTGTTGCCAACACACCTTTTGTTGTCGTCATATCATCCAACCCCTTAATTACCCTTTGCTACCTCTCGAGAGGTCCAAAACCTCATTGATCACCACCATCATCCCATGATCCACCCTAGTTTGAGTTTGTGTTTTCTTTTGTTGCAATTTCATATTTTTGTTTTGTTGGATTGTGATTGCTTATTTGATTTCAATATTAATGTTTTATTTTCCCAACATTGTTGGTTAACTCTAGTATAATCATACTCACATATCGTATTAGTCAAGGCTATTGGATCACAATACTTGATTAGACATCAATGGTAGTGAAATTAATTAAGTTTTCATCAAAAGAAATTATCAAGAGAACTCTTCCTCAACTCTATCACAAAATGAGTACTAGCAAATTTGTGTGCTATACAACTATTTATTTTAGTCTTTGAGTGTATTAATCTTATATATATGTAGTCATTCTTATAGCAACCTAGATTTTTTACTTACAAGTGAGAGGTTAAAATTCATGTTTAAGAACCATTTGATTTAGTCTTTTGGATTGAAACTCTATGATACTAACAAATGTCTAATTCTCTCTCTTCTATCTCTCAACTTGAAATTAAGAAACTTTTCACTCTCTAAGCGGTTAGTCGTCTCTTCTAAACCTCAAGCTACTAAGTAAAATTTCTAAACATTATCATTTTACTCAATTTATAGCTGTAGCAAGTTCTTAGTAGTAGTTGCCATGGACAATAATAGATTCAAAATTCAAAGACGGTTTAGCTAGTATGGAGCTGGATAAAGATAAGAAGAAGTTATAGTGTCTCGAGGAAGAGTCGCGATAAGTTGAACACCAAGTCAACTAGATCATCTATACGCAACTTCAATGTATGAAAGATTGTTTCACCAGAATGATCAATAAGAACATTGAATAACTTTCTTAGTTGATTAATTTGTTTAGTCTCCCTCAAATCATGATTCAACTATTTCTAAATTTCATTTGCTCTTGCATTAGAGCTGCTGCTCTAGATCACTTTAAATAAGTGTTGTATATCCTTAAGGAGACTATTTTACATGCTCATTTTCTACCTTGATCTAGAAAGTATTGCATACACCTCATCTGTTTTAGGGGAGGACATAACGAGGAGTGCTTGAATCTGTTATGGGTTAGCCTTTATGCTTTAAGGGGTTAGCAAATATCCTATGAAATTGCTTATCACAACCCCAAATGTTCACTTCAATGGGGGTTTAATTTCATGTTAAATTTTTTAAATGTTAGAAATGTTTATTTTAGATCCTTAATTTGTTGTTCGGTTGACCGAATCTAAACCAGTACATTATCGACATACGCCTCAATGTTCATTTATTTTTTATTAGCAAAAATTACATCTATGAGGCGTGGATAAATTGCTCTGATATTTTTAAGTCTGAAGGGCATTATATTGTAACAAAAAAGTTCTCTCACAAGTAATAAAAGTAGTCGTTTACGCATCAGCTGGTTGCATCTTGATCTGATGATACCCGGATAATGCAACGAGAAAAATTAAGACTGAGTGGCCGACCACATAATCCACCAAAATATCAATCCTTTGTAGAAGGTAAGTGTTTTTTGGGCAATTATACTTTAGGTTGGTAAAGTCCACACACATCCTCCATTTTTCGTTGGTTTTTTGTACCATCACCACATTGGAAACCTAAGGGGGGTATTGCACTTTCTGAATGTACCAACCAACTCCAGCATTTGCACTTCCTCTCGGATGGGTACCATCAGCGTTATGGTCAAGCTTTTTGATCTTTTGCTTCATGGGTTGAGCCAATGGATCGACATTCAATTTGTGGTATGCAGTGTCAATCGACACACACGACATCTCAACGACCATCCACATGAAATCATCTCTATTTTCTCAGAGCATTTGGATCAGCAACTCCAAGTTACATGCATCAAAAGCTTCAATTATCAAAAAGTATATACATGATCATATTTCAATCGCTTGAACTTCATGAGTGGTCCCGTTAGTCCCGAGGCCACCTTCCCTTGCCTTTATATCGAGAGAGTCGTGCTCCACATCATTTATGGCTCGCAAGTAGTAGTCATGGTACTGTTCTTGGTTACCCTTGACCATGATAATTTCTCCATCTTTAGGAAACTTGAAAACAATATGGTAAGTGGGGACCACTGCCCTGAAATCATTTAGTAGCGATCAGACGAATATAGCATTACATGTTGGGGGTGAATCAACCACGAGGAAATTTTCCTTGAGCGTAAATTGGTTCTCATTTTCTTCCCAACTTACTGAGAGGCAGGCCACTCCCGACGCTTTATTTCTTTTGCCCGAGAATCCATACAATAGACCTGCTGGAGCAGTCATCTGATCGACAGTAAGGCTTGATTTGTTTAATATCTGCTTGAATAGTACATTCACAAAATTCCTTGTATCAGTGAGAACACTTTCTACTTGATAATTGTTGATTATCGCCATTATTACAATAGTGTTGTTATATGGGTTTCTCTTTAGGTGGAGTCATTAGTAAAGTTAATAGGCCGATGGCGGTTGGGTTTCGGGGTAAAGGTTGCGGCACAGAGTTCCTCCATTTGCTGACTCTTCGGGTTTGCTCACTTTGGCGGTTTGTTTCCTCCAAAAATTGCGGGCACATATCCCACGATGTGGATGACATTGGTGTCGATGGACCCGTCGGTCGTTCCTATTGTGGGAGTTTTGCCTTGCCTTTGGGTCGTGGCTCCGGAGACGATAAATTCTTTCAACTTCCCCTCCTTTATCAGTTCCTCGATCTTGCTTCATAAATGTTTGCGATCTCCCGTGTCATGCCCGTGCTTTTTGTGAAACTTGCAATACTTCTGACTATCTTGAAGGAAAGCTTCGACTCTCATCAGCGTTGACCTCCTGAAGAACGGTTTATCCTAAATAAGATCCACTATTTCCGTCATAGACACACTCAGTGAGGTTTCCCAAGTTAGTATGAGATTTCCTTGGGATTCATGGTACTGAGATGATCACAATTATCACCCACTTAATTAAATTGTCATGGGAAAAAAGGGTCACCTTGAGTTTTTTTTTTCAAGTTTCAAAATAATAATAATAATAATAATAATAATAATAATAATAATAATAATAATAATAATAATAATCTACTCTATTATTATACATCTATAAGATAGTAGTTGAAAAATTTTCTTTTCCTCCATTAATTCAAATTTGAATGCAATTACACTTAATTTATTAACATTTAGATTTTGGTACTAATTATTTAATAGAAAAAAGGGTCTATAAATGTGATCCCCATTATTAAATCATTGAGAAAGATGACATTATTTCTACCACATTAAAGTTGAAGATATAGACTATCTTGAAATGAGCTGTTGGGCTCAACTCATTCGATATGCTAATTATTTATAACAGAAAATTGATTCCCCGAATTCATTTTTCTCTCTCCACATTCATTTTGTCACATTCCAATCGCTCTCCCTCTGTCACTCTCCTGCTTCTGCTCACGGATACAGATGCGCTTATAATTTGAGAAAAGGGCTTAGCTTTGTCAACCGTAAGGTTAAAAAACCCAATTTTGCAAGCGCCTGACGGAGCGCACCGAGTACCGGCGAGCAAGAGATCGAGGGAGAGAAGGAGAAATGGGAACAGGTTGGCGGAGAGCATTCTGTACTTCGACTCCTCGAGATCCAGAAAACTCGGCGGCGCCGGAGAAACAGCAGAAGCAGCGGCGAGTTCGGCAGCAGTTAAGCCCTTCTTCAAGCCCAAGTAATCTGAGCCAGAGCCCCCGCAGGTGCGCCAAGTTTGGAGTCTTTTCAGGTGGGGGAAGCTGCAATTCATCTTCTCTCCGTCTGCGTTGCAGAACGGCGGATACTTCGTCGGAGCATCCCTTGCTTTCACCGCCATTGGATAATATGAGCGCCCCCCATTGTAAAAACGGCGACTTCACAACACCGTACACGCCGCCTTCTTCTGCTGGGGTTAAAGGGAGCCCGAGATTGCTGCTGACGCGCTCGAACCCCTCCTCGCCGCGATCCCCTTCTAGATTCGCCTTGTTGAAGGCTACTCTTCGTCTTTCTCGGGTGAGGCAAATCTATTTCTGTTTTTCCGTTTTGAAATGCTCTAATTCGTTCTGGTTTTATGCTCAGCTCGTGCATCTGCGAGCTGGATCGGCTGGATCTGTTATTTTGGATAAAAATCAAGATCACTCTTTTTCGACCATCACTGTTAACTTGCAGATTGTCGCAATTATTGAAAAATATCTTCTCTGATTTCGTCCTCCCCATTAGAAAATGGAACTGAAAAGCTTTCTCTTTTACCTTTTTCTGCTGATTCCTCTCTGTCCATCTTTTTTCTCGTTCTTCTCTATATATATATGCTTGGGAGTTGGGATCTACCCTGCCTTTTCCTCACTTTGGCTCTGATGTTTATAAAAATCTGATCTTTTAAGATTCTTTTTATCGTTTTCATCCTCTCCGATTTGGTATACTAATGGCGTTAAGCTGTGCTGGTTTTGGTTGCAGAGCAGGTGCGGAATATGCTCACAGAGTGTGAGAGCGGGCCAAAGAACGGCCGTTTTCACTGCGGAGTGTTCCCATTCCTTTCATTTTCCCTGCATCTCGTCACATGTCCGTAACCAGAGTCGAAACCAGGATGGTTGTCTCTCCTGCCCCGTATGCTCTGCTTCTTGGCGCGAGGTTCCTTTGTTATCTTCGCAGTCAACGCCACTACCGTCATCCACCACCAACAAGGATTTCAGTAAACTCAACGACAGTAGCAAAGCCAGGATCCAACGCAGCGGAGAAAACGATTTCAAGCAATCCGGTACTAACAAGATGTACGATGACGACGAACCTCTGCTACTCTCATCAGCAGCGCAAGGTGGTGGCTCCCGCGCACTCCACTTCAATCCGATACCAGAAGCTGATCTTGAAGATGAGGCGGAAGGAGCAATCTGTTATGGACGAAACGGAGTTGAAGCAGGTGGCTGCGGTGTGGATGTGGTTGCGTTGCCGGAAGCAGCTCTGGTCTCCGCAGATCGTAATCATCAGAACTATGTGATTTTATTGAGAGTAAAAGCTCCGGCTTTTGCGCAGCGATCTGTGTCCAAGGTAGCGGCTTCTGTGCTCGATCCATCTTGCCGAGCTCCTATAGATCTGGTTACAGTGTTAGATGTGAGTGGAAGTATGACATCTGCGCCGAAGCTACAGATGTTAAAAATGGCGATGCGGCTTTTAATCTCTTCTTTGGGCTCATCCGACCGCCTCTCCATTGTCGCTTTCTCGGCCGGAGCCAAGAGGCTTCTTCCTCTTGTGAGGATGTCAAGACAGGGCCAACGCTCTGCTCGTCAGATCGTCGACCGGCTCATCGTCTGCGGCGGCAGCAGCCGCGGGGATAATGGTGTGCAGGGAGATTGCCGATGTATCGGACACGCCCTCCGGAAGGCAACTAAAGTGCTGGAGGATAGAAGGGAGCGTAATCCAGTGGCAACCATTATGCTTCTCTCTGATAGTCATCAGGAGCAGTCTGCTTCTTCTCCAAGTCTTCGGGAGGAAGAAGCTGATATAGAGAATCATCGCCGCAATCCAATTCCTCCCTCGACAGAAACCGTAGCCACACGCTTCGCCCATCTTGAAATCCCCATCGGATGCTCCACCGAGCTCAGTGGCGGCGATGCTAATCAAGTCGAAGATGTTTTCTCTAAGTGCGTGAGCGGGTTGGTCAGCCTAGTTCTTCAAGACGTTCATCTCCAGCTCACCTTCCCCTCTGCCTTAGTCTCCTCGATTTACTCCTATGGATCCGCCGGCGGCGGCGGCTGCGGAGAAGGAGGTGTCGGCCTCGCTCTATCGCAGGGACAAGGTGGAAATCACGCCATTTCGGTTAGATTAGGAGATTTCTATGCTGATGAAAAAAGAGAGCTTCTTGTAGAGCTAAGACTTCCGGCGGCGCCGCAACAACAAATGAATGATTTTTTATCTTACAAATGCTGCTATCGAGATCCAACAAGTCGGGAGTTGGTTCTTTGTCAAGAAAGATCGGTCGTCTTGCCATCTCTGCGCCAAATTTCCCCTGCTGCGGTGAGCTCACTTGAGCTGCGCAACTTATTCATCACAACCCGAGCTCTGGTTGAATCCCGCCGCCTTACCGACCACAATGACTTTGAGACGGCCGCACATCTCCTCTCCACAGCTCGATCTCTACTGATACAACCCAACGCTACCCCTTCCCACCATCATAAATATGTTGCGAGCTTAGAGTCGAGGCTTTCAGAGCTCCAGCGGCGGCAAAGGAGGCAGCAGCTTCCGTCGTCGTCTTCAATGCTGCGCCCTTCAGATCAGCTGACGCCCACCTCCGCCTGGCGCGCCGCCGAGCAGCTTGCCAAGGTGGCGATTTTAAGAAAGTCAATGAGTCGAGTGGGGGATTTACATGGATTTGAGAATGCGCGATTCTAGTTTGATAGAAAAATAGGATGGTGGGTGAAAAATTACCTTTTTTTTTTTACTGTTTGATTGATCCGAGTTGTTTGAAATCTGCTTCCACTTTTCTTGCTTTAAGCTATAACTGTATGAAGGAATATTAATGATGAGAAAGCCGAACAGTTTAGGAACTGAAAACCAATCATTTCAACATCATGTCTACTTTTTAAATTTTATTTCATGATTGGAAACTGATTCGATTGTATTATCTCAGATTGTAGATGTTGGCTTTCAAACTAGCAACAATTTTTTTGATAAATTGAAAATATTCTTATATATAACCCCTTGTGAACATTAATCTTTCAACATCTCTATGCAGAGAACCCCTTTTGAACTCTCTGACTTCTCCCCAACACCTTGGTGCCAATAAACCCACCTATTGCACCATCTCTAACATCATTTGCAACAACGCCTATGGACCTCTCGATCATCTCTTTGTCTATAACATTACTAGTTCTTAGCAATTAACATATCCAACCTCCTCTCCTTGCACAAAGTTGAATCTTCCCCCCTCACATGGAGTCAACTCCTACTATTGAAATTTGGTTCAAATATTGTCATATGATCCTATTTTTTAGGTCTTGATGACCGACAATTTGAAGATGTTTGTAACTCCGCAAATTGGTTGGAGGAGGAATAAAGAAGACAAAATTAATTTGAGAAATTCGAGGATTCTAACAAGTTCATAAATTAGGCGGATGGGGAGAAGAATAAAACACAAAATATGGGAGGCATTTCATTTTTCACACCCAATGTTTCCAAATGGAGTCACTTTATAGAATTATAAGAGTCTCACAAATACTAATTAACTACTCTTACTAATCAAACACAAGCCCTAATCATTCTTAAAATTGGGCTCACCTTCACACACACGCGCGCACGTGTGTGTGTGTGTGTGTGTGTGTGTGTGTGTGTGTGTGTGTGTGTGTATTATATATATATATATAAACACAATTAACAAATTTTTGTCATCTCACAGGGATCAAGAGGTATGAGACAAACCCAACGATACTAAAATTGGTCCAACTTGCATGATCAAGCTTTTAAACCATTTTTTGCATGTTTTTTGTGTATTTGGAAGGGCAAAGAAATTTCAAATCTTAAATGCTTATAGTCAAATCAAGCATCTCAATAAGATAAATCCAACAAGCTCAAAATCACTCAATTTCGACATCATTATAGCTACTAAATATCTAGAGGTCACTATCCAATTGAGTGAATTTTTGCATATCGTGAAATCAGAGTGGTTTGTATTTTTTCATTATTTACAATTTGTACTCTATAAGTAAACCATACAATTATCTTGAGAAAAGGACCTAAACCTTAAGCATTAAGAAGACTATAGCTTGCTAAAAACGTGAGAAATAGCCCATGGACACGAATATTCATTCAATTGACTTATGAAGAGAAAATTTCTAGAAGATTCATTGAATGGAGACACCTTTTTGAAGAGACACAAAGATACCCCTTGAATTTTTAAAAGAAAAGATGTAAATTTTCGAAGAGAAGGGGCCAGCAACCATCCACCAAAGTTTACCGCCGCCGGCAACCTTTATTTTATTTTGACTATTAGTTTGTATTGTGAGAGGAGGAGAATTCAAAGGAACTTTAAGACATTTGGTGGTGAGAATTTGAGATAAATGTTTATATTTATGGCTACACTTGATTTTTAATTTAGATTTCTTGTTTTTGTGCTTAATCTCTACTTTCAAACTCATGTATGACTGTATTTTCTCCATGAATTCGGAGTAGTTTTATTTATCTTTTTCATAAAATGATAAGTGATTAAATGTTTAAATGACGTTGTGTGAAGTATTAGTCTTCAATGTTGGAAGAAGTTGTGATGATTCAAGACCTTGCACTTCATTTACTTCTTGATTTGGCCAATTAAGATGTTAAAACCTGTTGTGAGAACATGTAAGATCTGAGATGGTATTGTCTCAGTCAACAAATAGTTTGAATCACATATTGATTTTATGAATGAGAATGTAGTTCATGTTGATGAGTGCAAATAAATATGGAAATATATTTTCAAGGGTGTAGAATTATAGGACTTTAGAGTGACAGCCTAAAACCCCCAATTTGATTTATAATTTTAGATTTTGATACGAGATGTTAGCCTCCAGGTGGAGGGAGAAGAGAGAACTATAGAGTGAGAGCTAGTATCTTCCCTACCTAGTCGGTCCTCAAGACTATTAAAACTATAAATTAGCCAATATTCTGCTCCTATTTGACACATCACATTTAACATACTTCCACAACTTAATTTCTATATTTATCACTGATTCATAATAAGAAAAATATATTTTACATATATTGTCTTCATCTTGCAAGTATTTTAATTAAGTTAATTAGTTCATCACTTTATTTTCAATTATCAAAAATCACAAAAAGAATCGAACTTTAATTTATATTATAGCATCTTAAGTTTGAGTAAGAATATATATTGTTAAGTATTTTGTTATTTAAATCCAATCATATTCGTGGGTTCGATATTTGAGGCTTAATAAAAAAGTTTTATATTACTTGATAACGATACGTATACTTGCGTAGTATCCCATATTGAAATATTATAAATGCATTCTTATTTGCTTCATAGTGAAAACTTTACCTAGTCTTTGTTTTGAATCAAGTTTTTGGCATTGTTGCAAATTAAGAATAACTATTACGAAAATTAATCATATAATTGCATACATTAAATTTTACATCTATCTATATAGAAAATCGGGATCATCAAGCACCTTGCACTCACAATTTGATAAATCAATCGGATTTCATATGATTTTATCTTTTACATATTAACGTTGTCATGCATTTCTGGTTAAACAAACTATGACGGGATTTATATCCTTAATGAGTTCTTCTTTCGACTTTGTTTGAACAAAATTCATATCATCGAGTATCTCTAACTATACAACATTGGATAAGTCTTGCAACTTTCTTGGATTACAGTTGACCTTCCTCCACTACAAGTTGCAGTCATCAAGCAAGTGCACTAAGCAAATACTATAGGAAAACTGCGGAATTAGTGTTAGGCTCAATTCTGACGCGAAATTAGTATATGATTTGTGTTTGTTTAGTATTGCACGCTATTTTAAGGATTAAAATTTTGACTAAGAAGAGTTGCATTGAGCCTTCAATGCTGATTCAAAGCTATACCATTGCATTAGCTTTTGAATTGTCCAACGCTTAGTTTACTTAGTAGCTTCGGACAATTCCAACCTTAATTTAGATGTAAAAACCCTAAAATAGCCCACTCTTTATCGAAAATTCATTTCCTCTGAATTACTTCTCTGTGCAGTGTGGGCGGCGAAACTGGCGACTCCGTGGCGAATACAGCAAAATTCAAGGATTTCGGCCACTTCAAGAGACTTCGGGAATATTTTCACTTGCCAAATCCCGTATCCGACAAGTTAAACCCCTTTTTTATGCTTTTAATAAGTTTTTTTTTCTAAGCTTTTGATCAGCTTTTCCTTGAAATTTTTGGGTTTTCAGTTTCAATTTTATATGCATTTAAATATGTAATGCATATATTTGATGTCGTTGTTATGTGAACTCTAAAAGAAAAAAAAATGAAATTTGAAGTTTAGGTGTTAGACGTTTAAATACATAGTGATTGTGTGACATGTAAATAAACTCGTTTAAATACGTAAGAATGGTTTAGCATGGCAGATTAAGAAAATTTTAAAACTTAGGTGTTAGACTTGTAAATACATTGGAATTGTGCGGTATGCATGTAGAGAGAGAGAGAGATAGAGTTGTATACTATTGAATGTAGTGTGATATATTGAAGTGATTCAACTTTATATTAAATTAAGCACAAATAAGTCTCATTAATTATGTTTGAGAAAATCAACATAATTTTGAGTTAAAGCAAATTATCAAACTCAGACAAGTCATTAACCCACCCTTAGATTATTTTCAGACAAATTTAAAAGGTTAAACGAATGTCAAATCTAGCATGCCTGTCGTCGAATCGAGCATATCGCCAAGATGAATCCAACAAGCCCAATATTGCTCAATTCTGACATCATTAAGTCACTCAAATGTCCACCAAACACTGTCTGATTGAAAGAAGCTATCGGGACCGTTCGATCAAAGTGGTTCATTTTTCTGCATTAATTACACTCATAACACTATAAATAGAGCCTCAACACTCTCATGAGAGGGGGACCTTGAGACTTGAGAGAGAACTTAAGCTTTGAGAAGCAATTGAAGTCCAACACCACCCCTGTCACTGTCGATCACCGACTGATGTGGGATCGTTGGCATAGATGCGGCATTGTCTGTCAGCTAAGAATCTCCAAGCCCTTTCGTTGGCCAGTTACTAGGCCAGCCGTTGGGTGCTGTCGATTGCTGAGGGGAGCCCTTTGTGAGTGGCTTCCCCGGACTCTCCCTCTAAGGGCGGCAATCATGCGTTCATGATCATGACAGTCTGAAGAGCCTCAAACTGGTCCATTATTTGTGTTCGCAGTGTATGGACCTCTACCTATACGTCTCGACACGCTGTCTCTCTATTGAATTACATTAACGCTGAATGTTTCTATAGAGATTCTCCTTCGCAGTTGGCTCCGCTTATCGTTTTGGGCATTTCCATGGTCATTACATCTACTTTGAGGATTTTGAATCCTAAATTGTCCTTTGAAAGCATGTCTTAAAAGTTAGAACCGAACAAATGATGAAGGATGACATATATAATAAGTCAAGAATTTACTATAAGAAAAATGAGGTGTGTGTGTATATATATATATATATATATATATATATATATATATATATATATATATATATATATATATATATATATATATATATATATATATNCGTTTAAATACATAGTGATTGTGTGACATGTAAATAAACTCGTTTAAATACGTAAGAATGGTTTAGCATGGCAGATTAAGAAAATTTTAAAACTTCGGTGTTAGACATGTAAATACATTGGAATTGTGTGGTATGCATGTAGAGAGAGAGAGAGAGAGAGAGAGAGCTGTATACTATTGAATGTAGTGTGATAGATTGAAGTGATTCAACTTTATATTAAATTAAGCACAAATAAGTCTCACTAATTATGTTTAAGAAAATCAACATAATTTTGAGTTAAATCAAATTACCTAAATTATCACCATAATTGATACGTCACCAACTAATTTTCATCATCCGACGTGAATCTCGAGAAATGACACAAATTTTGAGGCACTCTTTTGAGCAAGAAATGTTCAAACCATGATAAATTTTCATCCATAACTCCAATTTCAGCAAACTTACAGTCAAACTGCTGAATTGACAAGAAGAACCCAATGTTACCAAAATTAGTCTAATTCGAGTCAAATCAAGTTCAGACAAGTCATTACCCCACTCTTAGATTATTTTCAGACAAATTTAAAAGGTTAAACGAATGTCAAATTTAGCAAGTCTATCGTCCGATCGAGCATCTCGACAAGATGAATCCAACGAGCCCAGTATTGCTCAATCTGGACTGTCCGATCGAAGTGATTTATTTTTCTGCATTAATTACACCCATAACACTATTATAGAGCCTCACCCCTCTCATGAGAGAGGGACCTTGAGACTTGAGAGAGAACTTAAAGCTTTGAGAAGCAGTTGAAGTCCAAGACCACCCCTGTCACCATCGATCACCGACTGATGTGGGACCGTTGGCATAGATGCGACATTGTCTGTCAGCTGAGAATCTCCTAGCCCTTCCGTTGGCCAGTTACTAGCCCAACCGTTGGGTGTTGCCGATTGCTGAGGGGAGCCCTTTGTGGGCGGCTTCCCCGAGATTCTCCCTCCAAGGGCAGCAATCAGGCGTTCATGATCATGACAGTCCGAAGAGCCTCAAACTTGTCCATTATTTGTGTTCGCAATGTCTGGATCTCTACCTATACGTCTCGACTCATTGTCTCTCTATTGAATTCCATTGACGCTGAATGTTTCTATAGGGATTCTCCTTCGCAGTTGACTCTGGTTATCGTTTTGGGCATGTCCACGGTCATTGCATCAACTTTGAGGATTTTGATTCCTAAATTGTCGTTTGAAAGCATGCCTTAAGAGTTAGAACCGAACGAATGATGAAAGAGGAAATATAGAATAAGTCAAGAATTTACTATAAGGAAAATGGGGGAGAGGTCCATTTATTTGTTCTTTTGCCTCATATTTATAGGGGCGTTTGTACAATTACAAAAAAGAGAAGACAATTAATGAAAATTGTTATTAATACAATTGATACTCTAATTAATCGTAAAAAATTTTATACCATATACATATTATAATTTGAATTCTAATATAGCGGTAATTGACTGGTTGAAATGCTTGAATTCGGTCGGCTGAGGACACCGACTAAGTTGTGATCGTGCCTTCCGAAGTAAATTGTAGTAGGCTTAGGCGCCCTGTTGAATGACGATCTCATCCACAGTCGTAAGAGCAAATCGCCTGAGTAGCTTGCGATCAAAGAATCTTGCATGTATCTTGGTCGGTTGAGACTGCGGATGTGGTTCGTCGATTGAATCTCTGGCAATAGTGTGTCGGTAAATTATGATTTAGTGGTTGCTTGTTGGACAATAGAATGCCTTGATTATCTGACTGCAATTTGAGCCGTTAAATTGTTTTGAGATTTGTGCTGGCAATTTCGATGTATTATATATAAAGGAATAACCGAATGCTATGATACGAGCCCCGACAATCCCTTATGCACCTATGTACCACACCCTACACTAGGAAGGAATCGAACCTAGACCAAAAGGGACTTACAATTGAAAAGCAGATGTCCGATCAACAAATTCGAGGAAGTTTATATATATATATATATATATATATATATATATATATATATATATATATATATATATATATATATATATATATTGAAAAAACCCGAGGGAAAATANTATATATATATATATATATATATATATATATATATATATATATATATATATATATATATATATATATATAACACCCTAACTCGTTAATTAAATATACACGATTTATTAACAATGCATACTTTGAATTTAATCATATACTTGAAATCACTCCCATGAATTAAAAATAAATAAATATTAGTCATATATTTAATATGGACCCTTGTCATTACCACATAAAATATGAAATGAAGTAATACCATAGATTCTGCCTTGAGTATTTTCCAAAACAACCTAATTTTGATTTAATATTGGTAAATGATAATTTTCAAAGAAAACAAAATTATCAAATTAACTCTTTCATAAAGCCACAATGATTTCATGTTATCAAGACAATTATGACATTTACAACAATATAACTTATATATCTGTTTTTATTTCTTAAATAAAAATTTAACATGGTTTAAGCTTTAAACAAGGGGGCCATTTACATACAAACCACACAATTCTTGTATATTTACATATTCAAAACATAAACATTCATATTTACATGCTCGCCGCTCAATCTTTAACATCATATCAAAAATATTGTCATCATATTCATTTTTTAAAAAGTTAAATATGTATTTTAATACATAAATTTATAACATCAATGTGTTATAAATGTAAAACTTTTGATATGAGAGATATAAAAAGGAAGCATGAGAATTGTTTGGTATGTATCAAAATTATCTTAAAAACAAAGGTTAAAGATTGCACAGCACCATGTTACATGAAGCTAAATTATATGGCTTATCTACCCCATCTTCATCGGTGCATCATTAGATCGAGAAATGGATTGTTGATCATTAATTGGTGACAACATATAGGATAGGCATCCGACAAAACTCAAGTCACTAACCTGGTTGCGTGACAGAAAAAATGTATATGTCAGACAGATGACACAGAACGTGTTAGTCTTAAAATTTATATCTAGAAACGCTTGTGGCATGTTTCGTGGCACGGACTCATCACTGTCTTGGTACTTGATTCTTCAACACGTTCGACTCCTTGAGCCATATGATGGTCTCAGGGCTTAGATGTTTGAGGATTTTGCTCTGAAAGACCTTGTGCTCTCCCTTCAAGAGCAATGCTGGTCTATTCTGTCATCTATCCCGCTATTTGGTCTTGGAATTTCTGAAATTATTGTTGCATGAATTCTTGAATGAAATACGTTTAAGAAGTTTCCCCGAAGTGGGTACCTTCTCCGTGACACACTCCTCTTCTTGTTGAGGGCATGCTTCCACGTTTGATGCACCTTTTAGAATACTGAATCCCAAAATAACTTATGGTCACGCTCAAGGAATAGAGCGTTAGATAAATGAGAGGAGTAAGGGGAAAAAGAGGGAGAAGGAAGTAAAGTGTCTGATAACATAATTTTTATTGAAATAGATTCAATTGTCATTCGTTGAAGAATTGATACCCTTATCTACAAATTATAGGGATTGTCCAGTAAGTTACATATTTGCCCCTGTTTAAATAGTAATGTTGCAAGTGATTAACACGCCATTACACTTTTACATATTCGTAACCGACTTTGTGATCCTTTAATATTTGTAACAGCCGTTGGCACTGTTTCACATTTATTAAGTGTCGTCGTAATATGACGGGCAATTTTTATTTGGACAAGATCTCTACGTAAAAGGGTTGAAAATATATTCTAAGGAGCGGCCATTGATTCTCTTAATGATGGACCCCAAATTTTGGTTGAGGAAATCGATGTCACATATCTTTCTCTCGGCTGAAGTGCATAATACTTTCTTAGTTAATATATATTTTTCTTTGGTGAGATCATGTTCCGACCAACTTCACACCTCTGCGTACAATCATGATCTTCATCTTTTTAAAAATAAAATATATATTTTTATACATAAATTTATAATATTAATATGCTATAAGTGTATGTATCAAACTTTGGATATTAGGCATAGGGCTGTCAAAACGGCTCGTTGTTCGCGAACAGCTCGTGTTCGGCTCGTTAAGAAGCTCGTGTTTGGCTCGTTAATTTCGTTCGATAAGTTAACGAGCTGAACACGAACTAATATGTGTTCGTTCGTGTTCGACTCGTTTTGGCTCGAAATACACGAACCAAGATGAGTTTATCAAGTATATATATATTAAGTAGTATTTTAAAAAAATCTAATTGACTACAAGGCTACAAAGATTTATAATCAATTAAAATATTGATTAAGAAAATAGAATAAAAATTATTAAATTATATTCAAATGATGTTTTAATATAAATAAGAATGTTTAAATATTGCTCAAATCCTTATTGTTTTATGTCTTATGGCTACATGATTAGGGTTGTTAAAAGGACTCTTTATTCGTGAACGGCTCGTGTTCGGCTCGTTAAGCAAACGAGCCGAACACGAACACACTTTTTGAGCTCGAAATATAAACGAGTCTCGTTTACACCCCTAATTAGGCACGTAAAAAGTAAGCAAAAACATTGTTTGGTTTGTGTGTAAATTTACGTAAAAACAATGTCACGTGCTCCGTGCGCTAAATTATTTGGGCTTATCTGCCCCATCTTCGTCAGTACATCAGGTCTAGAAATGGAAGGCTGATCGGCGATTGGTGACGGCGGATTGGTTAGAAATCCGGCAGAACTCCGGCTGCTGTTCTGGCCATCCGCTATCCTTTTGTTTCTTATCTGCAATGGCGGCTTTTCTTTTTCCGGCGGCCGCCATCCCTTCCGTCATTCAGACTGCTGACAGAATCAGCGGCCGCCGTCGCCTTTACTCCTCTAACAAAAACCCTAATAAATCTCTTCAATTCATTAGCGGTTCTCTCTCCCATCCTTCCCCATTCCTGCTCCCATTCCGTACGCGCCGTCGTCACCGGGGGATAGCTCCACCTTCCTTAGTTGTATCTTCTCACTCATCCTCTCACGTGGACAGATTTCCGAATCAGGTTACTGATTCCATCATCGGGGAGCTTCTCGAGAAGCTGAAAGTTTGGGGACATTTCCTGCCAGGCGGCAGTTGGTGGTTGCTCAACGGAAACTACGATGTAGAGGAGGGAAAAGGGCGATGGACGAAGAGCTTAACCGTAGCGCAAGCTTTAAAGCGGATGTGGTTTCTGGTGTCTGACGGCAAACGTGTGATCTTTCTAGGGTTTACATTTCTTTTCATTACGTCGGTACGCAGCTTCTTTATTGGGACTTTTTATGGGGTTTGATAAATGAAGACTTCTTATCTTTGGTATTAAAAGAAAACTTTTTCCTTCACCTCTATAAAATGGAGAGTTGGAGGGTAGGAGGTTGGCATTTGGATTTGTACGGGCAAATAGAATTTTATAATTTAAATTTCATGTAATTTTATCTTTCATCAATATTGGATATTTTGTACTTAACTTCATTTTGGAATTGAAAATGTGGAACATATGTGCAAGAAGGAGCTTTACTAGGTACACTAGTTCAGGTTTATATCCACGATTTCCTTGTAGGTCATGATGAAAATAGTACAATCCAAACAAAAATCTTCCACTGGATTATCCATTAAAGATCCTAATACTTGTTTCTTTACCTAATATATATAATACTAACATAAGATTGGAAACCAAAATTTTCTTCTTAAACAATTTATTTATTTATTTATTTGGTTTTGAAAGTCATGCAAGTTTGCTTAGTTTTAAGTCCGATTGTTGAGAAATTCGACAAGCACATTATGGGCAGCATGGGCCTGCTTGTCACGTTAAGAAAAATGTATATAGGTATTGTGTAAGAAAGTAAGCTTGTATCTTCTCATCAAACCGAGAAAGACATATAGGGTAATTTCTACCTATAACAACCCAAACTCTCAGCCACGAGATATTGTCCTCTTTGGCCTACGGGCCTTATGGTTTTGCCCGATTGGTGTAACTTCCTAGGAGGTTATGCATCCCAAGTGTGCTCCAACATGAGCATGCTTAACTCTTGAGTTTATGTTGAAACTCTAATTGTTACACCTAAGTAAGTCTTGATGTTTAAGTTTTGAACTTTATCCTATTTAAGAGGTTTCATAATCTGCCACACTTAAGCAAATTGGCATTGTTGTCAGTATTCTCAACCCATAATCATTCACTAGACATATATTCCAATTTTCAGATTGGTGCAATGCTTTGCCATTTTTAACAACCTAAACTCTTATCCATGTGATATTATTTGTTTTGGTCCAACAACCTCAAAATTTTGTCCCTTTGGTGTAACTTTCCAGGAGTTTACTCATCCCATGAGTGCTCCAACACGAGCACACTTAATTTTGGAGTTTCTATCAAAACTTCAATCGTAACATTAAAAGGGCCTCGATGTTTAATAGTTCAACTTCATTCTACTCGAGGGATTTCATAGTAATAGCCTGGAAATCTTATAACAACAAAATTCTCTATTACTTCAAGAAAGGCATGAATTATACTTATTTTTAGCGGCTCAATCTTTTTTCTTTCACCGCCCAAAAAAAGCATATATAGATTTTTTTCTCATCATGCCAAAAAAGTTGTGTATTTGTCATTTTCCTGGAAAGAATTATGCAATCAATATATAAGTTTTCTGTCATGTCGGAACAATGCGTCTGAATATTTAAATGTTAGGGCAAGCTGCTTGCTTTGCATTATACTTGCACGCATGACTATGATGATGAAAACAAGGCAACGAAGTTGGCATGTGACAAGAGAATGAAATATAAATGTTTTTTTTTTTCTCTTTTAGTGTTCTCTGTATAGAGGAGAAAAGGGAGAGAGTATAAGAGAGAAAGAGAAGCAAAGAGGGAGAGATGAAAAGAAAGGGAGAGGGAGAGAGATAGAGGGGGGGGGGGGGGGAGAGAGAGAGAGAGAGAGAGAGAGAGGTTGCAATTTGACAACAAGCTTTGAACAGTAGCTTAGTAGGGTTTTACCTAAATCCCATCAAACACCCAAAATGGTAACCTTAATCCTGCAAAATCTTAATCTCATTTCTACTCTGTTTTGTCTTAATTCTTGAATTCAACAAATCCTAGCTTTGTTGGATTTAAGTTAAATCTTCAAGTCTCCTGAACTCATTTTCTTCTCTTCATGTGCTGGCCTCATCTAATCTTCTCTAGTGAGCTCTTGTGAGAACTTCTCCTTCAAAAGCCCTTATTCTTGCCAATGCCTACTCTCAACGAGCGCTTGTCATGTCTTCTTCTTCTTCATATGCCGATAAGCATGTAAATATCTTCTTTGTTGAGCCCCCATTGAGTCTTCTTTGCTTCATTGTCAGAGAGGGCTTTAGGAATGCGGTTGCATATAGGAGGGACGAGAGACAAGTACGGGAGAGGGTGGACGCTACGAATGGAGGGTTTACTTAGAATTTTAGGATTACTTTAATTATAGTTTTATATTTTTTAAATTGAGGGTCAAATTATTCTCATGTTTTCATGTAAAGCAAAGATGAGAGTGCGTACGAAGAGGCGTGCATATATGTACGATGGAGGAGAGGCTAGAAATGACAGTATTTTTAAAGAAGTGCCATGCATATATATATGATAGAGAGTGTACTGAAAATGTCAGATAGGATAATTTTTTCATGTAGAGAAATTTAACTTTTTTTTGAGTCAATCAAATAATGATATGGCAATATAGGAAAAAATTCAATAAATTTTCCCTAATACCCTGCCAAGCATAAAAAATTTCTTACTAGTTGTTGGCTTTGATCTTACTCTTATGCTTTAATCTTGTTTTGATTTACAAAAATGCCTTTGCTGCTAATTTCATATCTCAAATGACAACTGTTTAGCTGTAATTCACTTTAAGTAAAGGTTATTCACAATGATCATTCAATTTAAATTTAATTACCTTTAGAATTAATCTTGACAGCAACATAGAAATCTTAGTATAACTTTCAATAATCAGGATGCAATATTTTGCCAGGCTTAGAAAATTTCTTACTTCTATATAATGTTTGGTCTTGGTCAATTTGCAGTTGCTTTAATCTTATTTGAATTCTTTGAAATGCCGTTGCCACTAATCACGTGTCTCAAAAAGGCAACTATTTAGCCAAAATTCATATTTAAAAAGCTCTATAACTCATATCTTTTTTGTATTTGTAATATTACATGAAGACGATTGGTGTAACTTGCCTCATCTATTAAATAGAGAAGAATATTACCGAGGAATATGATTAAAATTACATCTTAAAACAGTCTAAAAATATTGCTGATTAAGTTTATAAACATCACCGACGCATTTGTTAGTCTAAAAAGCATTATCCTAAATTCATAGTAACGATATTTCTTTCTAAATATTGTTTTGACCATGTTATCTTTTTAATGTATAATTGATGATATCTTGATCATAAATCAATTTTGAAGAAAATGAAAGATTCCTCTATTTGATCAAATAGATCATCAGTCCTCTTTAATAGATATTTATTCTTAATGATAAGCTTATTCAATTCTCTTTAGTCAGTGCACATTTTTGAACTTACATTTTTTTTTCTTATGAATCATATCGGGCTACCCATGAAGAAATACCAGATTTTATAAAGTCTGTCTGATAATATCTATAGTTGAGTTTTCAGCCCTTGTGATTCTTTAATTTCCATTCTATGTGGTGCTCTTGTCATTGGTTCTGAGCTGGGTACCAGATCAATTGTGAAGCCATCTCTCTCACCAAGGTTCAACTAGGTAAATCATATAAAAAGTTTTGGGGATACTCTCTCACTATTGCTATATCCTTTAATTCTTTCATGTTCTCTGTCACATCATTGAATACTATTCAACACTTTAAAGCTTTCAAAATTGATATTAATTTTGATGTTACTCTTTGATCCTCATAAAATTTGATATCTTTTTCTCCTGGAAGATTGAAATTGTCCAATTCCTTGCAACAATCGATCGTAATGAACTTATTTGATAACCTTCCATCCCAATTCAAATTGTGGCAAGAAAATTAGATTTGCTTCAAAATTTTTCTCACAAATTTATAAATTTTCTCGATATATTCTGCTTACATTTGTATTGACTCCATTTGGCATAACAATGATAATCTCAGATGAATAATTGAAATATGTAAAACAATATATTTAACAAAATCCGTAGAAGTGAAATATTTTGATGCTCCAAATTTAAATAAAATTTTGATAAATTTATTTTGAATATAAATTTTAGCTGTGATGATGCCAGAAAAAAAGAAGATGATGTTCTAGTGCCCAGCAAAAAATTGACTAGTTTATTTTAATGAAAATTATACCCATGATGATGTTAGCAATTTTATTGGCTCTTGTTGTGATAGAGTATACACACAGGTTAATTATTTTTTTGAGTTTTATTCTTGTTTGGCGCTAGCGCAATTGATTCTATTATTTTTTATTTGTCTAGACTTCTTTGAGATGGTGCGACACTTTTTTTAATAAATTTGCCAAAGATTAGGACAATTGTTCGCTACATGTCAGTTGCTAATATGACCAAAATTAAGTGTTAGTCCTAGAAAAATATTCTCTTATGTGCTCTTCCACACTTAGTTCTTGATAATTATATTACTTTCACAACTGCTCGATTTGATTTCTTCATACTAGAGTTTTGCAGCTTTAGAAACCTGCATATTTTTTGATCCTTTTGCATTTTTCTATTTTTGATCCTTTTGCTTTATTCTTTTTTTTTGAAATTCTTTGTATCTCTGGATAGCTAGAAGATATATCTTCAGTCTTCAAGTTTTTTCCACTAACGTAGAATAATTGTCAATTCCTATGAGAATTTGATTTTTTTTTATCACATCCTTTAATTCTTTTAGAAATCGTTACATCTGCGTTTGGAATTAGCTATGATGCATACTTCAAAAGCGTGATAAAATTTTCTTCATATTGCGTAGTAGTCAGTAGATTTATCTTCTTGCACCAATCTAGTGTATTTATATTGCATTTACCTTATTGCAGGAAGAGACAAAAACCACTTATGAAAAGTCTCCACAAAATTGTTTGTCTGGATCCTCTGCTTTACTCTCATTAACAAATGCGGCAAGTGTTATTCCTCTATCCTAAGGGCATGGCACACTGTCAATAATCTTCTCAACTCGCATCATTAGCTCTTAGCGTTAATTCATATTCTGGTTTTAGAAAAAATGGGGCGTCTTCTTATCTTAGAATAATTCAAATTATTTTTCTATTGTAGCTTCTCTACTTCACTTACTTGCTTGTAAGTGATAATTCTTAATTAATTGTGTTACTGTTGCCATCATACCGGTGAAGTTGTCTGTAATGCTAGACGAGGATGATTAACCACTCCTTTTACCCTCATATCACTTGGTTCATTTATTCTCACTTTTGTGACTTTCCTATCAATATTGCCCTAACTGAAGTTTATAGGCCTTACAAGTAGTGTATTATTTAATTAGAGTTGATTTAAAGTTTGAGCAAGCACCTTAAAAAAGTTATTTTGCTATTAAAAGCTAATCTTAGGGCATATAAATGCGAGCAATCAAATTCAAGCTGATTACCTTGAATTGCACCTGTGCTCGAAATCTGTACCTTCCTTAATGGTCATCGTTCTTGCTTCTGATCTTCTTTGAATTGCTAACTTCTTGTATACTTTTTCCTTTGCCCATTCGGCCACCCAATATCTCTCTCTCTCTACCTCTTTGGCTCTTTCATGTTGGCTTGATCTTTCTTTCGACTTTGTTTCTTCCCCTCACTCTATTAGGCAGAAATGTCTTGCAATATCAATCAAGAATGACAAAAATTAGATAGAATTAAGAGTTTCCTTATTTAAATTGCTCTTGATTTTCCTCTCTTGTTAATTGTACATATTCTTTCCTTATAACTGAATATTTAGATTAGGAATATATATTATTTGGTTACCTAAAATTGGTTGTATAAAACATTATGTATTATTAGGTTACCTAAAATAGATTGTACAGATTATTATATAATGGAATGAACGCAAAGGAAAAAGACATTCAACCAATTTTCTCAAAAGTTGATATGATATCAAAGCCACACAACTTAATACTTCGTTCAATCTTTAGTTTTCTTTATTATTGGAATTGTTGGTTTGTTTTGGGTTTGGTAATCTCGGATCTTCAGTTCTTGTCCGATCGACGCGTTTCCATCCTGTGCTCTTCATTGTCGCATTGATCCCGCCCTTGCCTTTGTTCACACGCAAAAGCCCTTGCACAGAGACTCCATCAATCCTCTTAGCTCCTTTATGCCTTGTAACAACTTGCTTTATCCTGTTCCAATGAGAGTTGATCCCTCATGCTAAGCCGAACCTCTCTCACACAACTTCTAAATGATCGATTATCTGTCCTCACGAGCCCGAGAGCTTTTCCCTGCCTTCTCTTTCGGCTGTTTTCGTGCACTAAAGTCATGGTCGAGCTTAGAGGAGCATCGTGCTGACCTTGGTACTAACAAGTTCCCCGTGTTCAGGCCTTTTCACGAGGAAGTTGTCGGCCTATTTCCATAGGGTTTCTCTTGATTTTCTTTTGTTTTAGGTTGATTATTTTCGATTAACAACTTCCTTGACAATCAACTTGTGAGTGACAATTCTGTTTAGAATGTCTTACGAGTGAGAAAATACATGAAATCTTAGGTATTAGATTTATGAGAAAAAATTATGCAGCATGAGAATTTCAGTTTAAGATGTTTTTGAAAGGGAATGAGCTTTGGGGTCATAATGATGGGTCTTTTCTAGCACCTCGGAGCTGAAAGATCTTGGTCAATGAGAGATAAATGGTGCTCATATTTTTTTTTTGGATTTTTGGTTCTATTGATGTTCATATGATGAATGATTTAAGATCCTTTGACATAGCTAAATAAATGTGAGAATACTTGAAACACGTCTGCAATCACGATAATAATGCAAGAAGCTTTCAATTGGAACTTGATATGAGTAATTATAGTCATTTGTTCTCTCAATTTAACAATATTACTTTGATTTTCTTAATTTGTGGAGCGAATATTTTGATATTATCTATGTTAAGGTGTCAAAAGAGAACTTAGCTAGTCTTCAGGCTATTCATGAAGTGAGTCCTGATCAGTTTTTGATGAAACTCAGACCTGAATTTGAAACTGCTTGGGCTGAGTTGCTGAATAGAGATCCGATCCCTTGTTTGGATGTATGTTTTAGTGAATTGTTGTGCAAAGAACAAAAATTGGTAATGCAAGCCTCTATCGGTGCAGTTGGTGTTTCATATGAAATAGTTAATGTAGCATATGCTGCTCAAACCAAAGGGAAGGGAACAAAGCAGTGTTATAGCTGCTAATAATTCATTCATGTTGCCCGTCATTGTAGTAATAAGTTATGAAATTATTGCATAGAAAACAAAAATATTATTAAGGAGTGTCCGACACGACATCAAAATCACAGACCTCAAATCCTTTATATTGCTGTATCCGACTCTCATAATCTTGATTCGACATCAACAATTGCTGACAATAATTAATTCATTCTCACACCAAATATGGTTTAACAGATAATTCTCTCTGTCTTTTTCTGCTCTTGGTCTTTAAGTGAAAGGTAAGACTATTGCTTATGTTTTTTCTCCTTGGTTTGTAAATTCCGACGCCACAAATCATATGACTGACACAACTGATTTATTGCCTAATCAACACTTGTATACTGATACTCAACATAATCAGGATATTGATGGAAATGATATTCCAATTACGACAGTCGATGATATTAGCTCCTTCTTCCGACATATCTTGTTTTCTCCTAAATTATCTACTAACTTACTTTCTGTTAGCCAAATGATGGTTAATACTTTTGATGTACACATTTTTTCGTGATGGTTGTATAGTGCATGATTAAGTGGGGGAAGATGATAGTAAAGGGGCTTAAAATGGGTAAGTTACTTACATTATAAATTATCGTTCCTTGGACTTTGTCATTAGTTTTTTCAGTTGTTGAAAATAAGACTAGCGTCTGGCATAGACAAATAGGTCATCCAAATAGTGTTGTTTTGAATTATTTGTTGCAAAGTGGTATTTTTGGTTCTACATATAAAAATTTATTAGTTGATGACTCTTCTTATAAACTGGACAAAAGTAAGACATTGTCTTTTTCCATTTTGGGTAGTCGTGCCAATAGATATTTTGACATTATTCACAATGATATATGGGAAATTACATCGGTCATTTCACACGCTCAGTATAAATAATTTGTGACATTTATCGACTATTACAGTTGATTCACTTGAATCTATTTTTTGCATTTCAAAGCATAAGTGTTTATTGTGTTTCAAAACTTTGTGACACATATTGAAACTCAGTTCTTACTTGTATTAAAACCTTATTGCTTGACAATGGTAGTGAATACATGTTTCATGAGTTTCAAGCATTGTCCCTTAACAAGGGTATTATTTCACAACATTCATGTCCTTATACACCTCAACAAAATGGAGTTGTCGAACAGAAAAACCGACATATGTTGGATATGATGCGCTTATTGTTGTTTTGAATCTTCTGTCCCAACAAAGTTTTGGACTGGAGCTTTATTTACTGCAGTTTATCTGATTAATCATTTACCATCTTAACAATTGAAGTTTGATTCTCATACTGTCGTTTTTTTGGTAAACATCCTAATCATCATATGCTACATACTTTTGAATGTGTTTGTTTTGTTCATTTACTTGCTAATGAACGTCATAAGTTGACAGCCCAATCCGTTCGATGTGCCTTTATGGGTTACAATCCTAATCATAAAGGTTTTGTGTGTTTTGATTCAATTAATAATCGATGATGTATCTCTTGGGATGTGATTTTCTTTGAATACGAATACTCTTTTCAACATCATCCTTCAACATTTGATGCATTTGTACTTCCTCACTTTGATGATTCTTCTTTTGATAAACGGTTCATGCCTAGCCTTGTCTACACACGATGCCTGTACCCTTCGCCTTCAGTCCTTCCTAACTTTGCTCCTGAAAATGCTCCAATGATTCTTCGATGATCAACTTGGCACATCCTTCCTCCGGATAGATATGACTATTCTGCAATTCTAACTAATACTACAATTGTTACCTCTTATTCTCAGGCTGCTAAACAGACTTGTTGGATAAATGCAATGCAAGAGGAACTTCATACACTTCAAGACAATCACACTTTGGGATATTGTTTCATGTTCTGCAGGTGTTAAACCCATCGGTTGTAAATGAGTTTCTTTTGTTAAGCTTCGATTTGATGGTTCCCTTGACAAATATAAGACTAAATTGGTAGCTTTTGTAAATCGATAGGAATATGAGATTGATTATGAACAGGCCTTTGCACCTGTGGCTAAGATGATAAATGTTTGACTTGTTCTATCTATTGCTGCATCTAAAGGCTGGTCCTTACGACAAATGAATGTTAAGAATACATTTTTGCATGGGAACCTCAAGGAAGATATCTATATGAATCTTACTCTGAGTTTGTTTTCCACACCCTCATATGATGTTTGTAACCTAAAACACTCTCTATTCGGTTTGAAACATGCTCCATGGGTCTATTTTGAAAAGTTTCACAATACTCTTCTTAGCTTCTCTTTTATTCAAAGTTAGTATGATTCTTCATTATTTCTTTGTAAGGCTGACAAGAGAATTGTGTCATTAAAAGTCTATGTTGATAATATTGTCATCATAGGATCTGATACTTAAATGATATCTCAATTGTAGAAGCGTCTTCAGAGTTTTTTTCATATGAAGGATTTGGGCTATTTAACTTATTTCTTAGGTTTTGAGGTTCACTTTTCTCCCACTGGTATTTTTCTTCATCAACATAACTGTACTAAGGAACTCATTGCTTTTGCTGGTCACCAATGGGGTTGTCCTGTTGATACTTCTTTGGAAGTGAATGTTAAATATAAACGAAATGATGGTTACTTTCTATCCAATCCATCTCTGTATCGATAATTTGTTGGGAGTGTCAATTATCTAACCATTACACGTTCTTATATTTCATTTGTTGTGCAACAAGTTAGTCAATTTATGTAGATCTTTATTTAGCTGCAGTTCGATGTATTGTTAGGTATTTGAAAGGTACTCATCATCGTGGTTTGTTCTTTTCTGCGGAGTCTCCTATTTGCTTAACAACCTATAGTGGTGCTAATTGGGCTGGTTGTTTTGATACATGTTGATCTATTACTGGTTGGTCTATGTTTCTTGACAACTCTTTAATTTCTTGGAAGAGTAAGAAACAAGATCAAGTGTCTAAGTCTTCTACTGTGTTTGAATATCGTGTTATATCATCTGCTTGTTTTGAGTTCATTTGGCTTCGGGGTTTGATGACTGAGCTTAGTTTTTCTCAACTTGAGTCTACTTCTTTTTATGCAGATAATACTAGTGCTATGCAGATTACTGTTAATCCTATTTTTCATGAGTGCACGAAACACATTGAAATGTATTGTCTTTCTATTCGAGAAGCTTATGATAATAGCGTTATTTCTCTTACTTATATCTTTTCTGATCTTCAAACGATTGATATATTTACCATGATTCTTTCTCGGTGGCGTCATCAATTTCTTGTTGGTAAATTAATGGTTCTTGATCAGTCAACATCAATTTGAGGGAGGATATCAATCAAGAGTGACAAAAATCAAGCAGAATTAAGAGTTTCCTTATTTAAATTGCTTCTGATTTTTCTCTCTTGTTAATTGTACATATTCTTTCCTTATAACTTAACATTTAGTTTAGGAATATATATTATTAAGTTGGCTAAAATAGATTGTACAAATTATTATGTATTATTAGGTTATCTAAAATAGATTGTACAAATTATTATTTAATGGAATGAAAGCAAAGGAAAAAAACATTCAACCAATTTTCTCGAAAGTTGATAGCCGGTTCCGTTGAATTGATATTGCTGGTTCATTTTATTTATTTATTTTTATAAACCGGATTTTACAGTGTTATTCTGGCGGCTGTTAAACTTGTACTCCACGCTATTAACCATATCAATAGACTGAATTCTTTTGTTTCTTGTTTACTGGCTCAACAGGCTAAAATTTGTATTTGATATATTTACTATCAGCTTTGCACTGAATTAGAATCATCTTTCTGGAATGTCTAGCAAATATTATTCCTTCTTTACTAAAATGGGAAGTGGCTTCCTCTCTGTTGTTCAGTTCTGAGGTGGAAGACTCTGTTATACTTGTTTTTAGTTTTAATTTCTTATTGGCATTAGTTTCAATATTCTGTCCTGATTAATTGAATGTTCTCGAGAGTAGTAAATTGTTGTCTTATTTACTTAATGATTTTTTTCTACTAATTGTTCATTCAAATTGCAGCTCTCAGAACTAGGAATACCACACTTCCTGACGGCATCTATTTTTTCCGCACAAAGTGGCAAAAACATGGTATTCTACAGGAATGCAAAGATCGTACTTTCATTGTGTTTGTTATCCGGAATATCCAGGTTAACATTTTCAATGTTTTTTTTTTTCTGTTCTTAGCGCCCCTTCTTTTCTTTCCCCCTGAATTTTATAAAATAATCCGGAAGTGTGATGTTTGAGTAGCTGCAATTGTATTTTACGCCTTGTTGTTCAAGTTTTTAGCAAGAATTGGCTGGTTATGTTTATATTCCTAGGATATATCACATGTAAGACTGCTACTATCAGGTTGTTGTGGAAAGGAAATTGTTCCACATTTGTTTTTGGCTGATTGCATTTTCCCTAATATTGCATTTAACATTTGATTGCTCTCTTTTTTTTTCTCTTTTCCTTTTTTATTTTTATGTTTGGAATAAATCCTCAAATGGTGCCTCGATTGTTCTAATGTGGCCAATTTAGTTTCAAAGTTTTACATTGTTCTTGTTTAGTGCATTGACTATATAAATTGATCCAAAATGGCCCCTTATGTAGAAATCTTGACGCAGAAGCGAACTCAATTAGTTTCTTTACCATATAAAATTGATCCTAAATTAGTCCATAAGGGATTAATTTAGATCAATTTTTAATTGCCGAGGATTAAATTTGAGCATTGCAAAACTTTGGCACTAAATCAGTCACATCTGAATAGTTGGGGGACTATTCTAGAATTTAACCCTTTTATGTTCAGACATAACTTCTTCAAAATAAAAAAAATATATATGAAGATATTTAAATGCTCCCACAAAACTCCTGATCTTATTTCTAGTTCATAATAACATTCTTAATCTTACTTCATAACTCCAGTTTTTCACTTAATTATAAGTTTCATAGACGTGGTGGAACTAAAAAAAATTATCTCTTTCATAATGAGAAATTGCTATGATGCTTTTTATCCGCAAATGGTTAGCGTACTTTGAAGACATTGCGAAAATGTTTCCATACTAATTTGCTTAATGTGATCAGTGGATTGCGGAGTTGCTGCTTTGGCCTTGCAAATATGATATTGGTAAAATATTGATGGATTGGTTCTATTTATTTCATTTTAACTTGGGTGGTTTTTTGGTTGATGGAGAGTGCCATGAGTTTGATTTTCTGGGTTATTGCAGGTCAAAAGAATGAGAGAAACGTTATATTCCACTCTACTTTTCCAGGTTCTCTTTGGATGCGAAGAGCTTCTCGTGCTACTAATGCTGCCATTTTATATTTCCTTAATTACTACTCTCTCTCTCTGTTTTTCAGGATATGACCCTTTTTGATGAAGAAACAGTTGGGGATTTAACGAATAGGCTTAGTTCAGACTGTCAGCAAGTATCTCGTGTCATCGGAAATGATCTTAACGCGATTTGTAGAAATGTGGTTCAGGTGCTATATATGATATGGCTGGAGTTTCACAGTTTTTGGGAGCTATAAAATGCCATTTTTTGTTTTTGCATTTACAGGGAATTGGTGCACTGATTGCTCTTTTTATGATATCTTGGCCTCTTGCAATATCAACGGTTATGATCTGTGCTTGCTTGGCAATTATGTTGTTCTTTTATGGACGGTAGGTATATTTTTTTTTCGAAATTACCTTTATAAAAAATCTTTTTTTTCATATCAAAATTTGGGTTCTAACAATTAATAACAAAATTTATCAGCTGTCAGTTTATGATTATTATTGCTCTTCCACTCCATTATTAAATGTAAATTATCTTGCATTTCTTATTTAGGATTTTTGCAGTATATTATTTCTTTTGCAGCCTAGAACCCGAAGTTGTGTAACATTTATCCCTGAAGTTTGGCTCAGAAATATATAGTGCAAATAAATGTTGATTTTTTGCTTAGTAGATCTACGATTGAGCTGCTCTTTGGCTTCAGAGTACTATTATGTAAGCTCGATAAGCTGTTCGTCGGAAAGAGACTCAAAAATTTTATGATTATTGTTTTAGGGGAGAAATGGAGGTGGAAGCAGAGGGATTGATCAGTTTAGAGTTCGACTTTGTATGGATGTGGGTATGTGGTGAGAAAAGGATGTTGAAGTTGGTGAGTTTTTTTCTCTAAGTAGAGGCAGTGGCGGCTCTGGGGTAAAGCAGTAGGAGGTAACCTGTTGTTTAGGTTTCCCCATGAAAGAGAATGAAGACAAGCTTGCAGGAAAGTCTTGTTGATGCATAACAAAAATAAATGTGTCTGAACGAGGATGATAGGAGAAGAGTTGTTTTACCATTGGCAAAATATGATGTGCACTCGAAGTTCTAACCAAACTTTAAATGGCTTAGAGAAAATAATTTTCTGTGGCTAAATACTTAGGATTTTGAAGCAGATAAAAGGGAGATTTATTGTTCTAAAAGTGAATAATCACTAACACACACACAAGGCAATACCAAAAGAATATTGTCACAAATAATTTATAGCAACTGAGATGATCAAAATGTTTTTAAATTAACACAAACGCTTAGAAGATATTACAGAGACACTAAGAAGAAATCTTACTACAGAGACGCTTAGATGAAATCCTACTTTAGAGATCCATAGACTAAGAAGAGAATTTAGGATGGCAATGTAATGAGTTTTTCAGGTCAAGTAGATGATCTTAACCACAATCTGTCCTTGGCCGCATCTCTGATCGACCAAGCCATGGAAATCCTCAAGGGTTAGCACATCCGTCGACCGTTGCTTGGCACTACCTTGTACCAAGGTGTAGGATCGATAATGCCAAAAATTTTTTGATTCGTCGATTTTAGTCCCCGCTTGTCCTCCTGTTGTTTATAAGCTGACAACTTTGTCACCACCAAAGAACCTTTAAAAGCCCATAATCACCGGGCTGATTTTTTATCATAGGATAAAACCCATTGATTCCCCGCCAACGAAACCCTTGGTCTAGGCCATTGATTAGGTGTACTATCTGTCAGCTTCATTCATTTCCTCCCTGTAGATCTCATCTTCAAAATTTATTTTGTAACTAAATTGTTTTTATTGATTGTCAAATCACATATCTTTTTCATGTGGGAATAAAAATAATCACTTCGATTATGTGTTGTTTATTTTTTCTTTTGCATTAGTTTTATTACATATGCTTTTATACTCTCATTTAAACATGTACAATGCTCCCTACACAATTAATCATATAGGATGTGAGCAATCATTTCTAATCGTGTATATCTTGGGCATTGCTTCCATACTCAAAGTAAACTTTGCTTGATGTCACTCATTTGGTAGGAAAATCTAGTTTCGCTACACAATTCTCTATTTTTTGAGCCTCGCCCGAGCAACAACGATATGCATATTTTATTTTTGGGTTCCTTTGAGTCTCGAGTAACCTGTCTGCTAGAGTCTCATTTGTGCCAATATTAGCCTTTGATTCTTCATTTGGAGTAGAGATGAAAACGGAATTGCGTCTTTTTTTCTTTTTATTAAGTGAAGTGCTCTTCACTCCTTCATGGTTTCCTCTAGTTTGGCGGTCTTCAATTTATAAAGCTAGAATGATAGACAGATCGACCCTATGCTTTTTATTTTTTTCTACAAGTACACAGTTTTTCTATTTCCTAATGAAGATATTGTCCTTATTCCATTTAGATAGATTATGCAATATACTTTGTATACATCCACTGGTACAACTTCGTAGATTACTTCATCAATGAAATCTCTAAAGAAAGCAAACCTAAGAGTCCATTGCTTGGTGCTTGATAGACATTTCTCTTTTGATATCAACTCCGTGAACAATGTTTTGGATGCTTGGTAGTGAATAGCCCAAGTTTCTTCATGAAAGCTCCAGCTAGAAGATTATTTTCACTCCTTGAAACCAAATTAACATTGATGATGGTAGGTTTCATTCGAAGCTTGTGGTGGAAAAGATTTATCTTCTTAGTAGCATATGCATGCAACATTAAGGACAACTCACAGTTCTAGTTAAATTACCCTTTTTGAAGTAGTAGTGAGGTTTTACTTTTTCTTTTCCCTTCTTTTTTTTTTGGACATAAATTCTTGCACATTTTTCTAATTATCTTGCTTCAACTATTACCATTGGATCTAGTTTTCCTCTGTGTTTGATGGAGTAAAATTGAGTTTTTAACTATCTTTTAAATTATAATCATGTTAAGCTTTATTGATCATAGTTTTTAGATTGTGAACTCTAGCACATTGAAATTTGTGCGGACATCTTCAAACGAGCAAATGCATATTTTTTTCTTATCAAGGCAAAAGTTTGAACTACATGTCCATTACCCTTATCTTTGATCATTCCATCAAAGCAAGACAACTCCATCTTTCTTTCTACTTCGAAGGTAAGAGCTTCTTCTGTTTTTGTTATACGTTTTTTAGCTTCATTTTTTGTTTATGGTTTCTCCTCTGCAAGTTATTAGCTTTAAGGACAGCCATTGTAGCCATATGAACCACCTTTTGCTTGGTCATCTGGTCTTTCTGGATGAAGAGGCCTTCAGATGTCATTAACATCACATTCTTATAGTTTTTGGACTCCATAAATTCACCAAGAGTATTCATTTAAGTCATTAATTTTACCATGAAAATTTTTTTTATAGGTCGGAACTAATGCTCTAATGCCAAAATGTATGATTCAAGATCAAGTGAGAAAGGCTTATGGAACATGCAGGAAAGATTTTTTTTTTAAATGGTTGTCGGCCAATGTATGAAAAGAAAAAAATTATGGAGTGAATTTTGATTTTTTTTTTTTTTTTGCTTTCTACACCTAATTTTCTCTTTTCTTTTTTCCTCGCTGTCCCATCCTCTTATTTGATTTTCACTTGCAAATTTAGTCCCTTAATTCATATATGCAATTTCATCCTTCTAAGATTACTTTCGGAAAGATTTTTTAGAGCCTTTTAAATTATTGCGGATTATTCTTTAAATGTAGGATTAACAACTTTTGGGAATATCTCATTCATTTGTGCAGGCATGTAACATGGAGTCGACATAGGAAGCATGGCACAGATTTTTAATAACTCTATTTTACAATTATTTGTCACATTTTTACATAGCTAAATTGTTTTCTTTTGATTTTGAAATTGCACTGTTGATAATGAGTTTTTTAGAGCTAGATCTGCATGCGTGTGACATTTGTTAGAAGGCCCTTGTTAGACTTTTTTTTTTTCCCGTAGGGAAAACTTTATAGCACCAATCAAAACTTCTAAAAATTTTACTTTTCCAATAACAGTTCCACAACAAATTTTACAAACAATTGCAATCATTCCAAACTGCAAACTGACCCTTAATTAGCGATTCTTCATATTTTGTAAACCGCTTTTAGATACCAGAGAACTAATCACAAAGCCTTATGTTTTGGCGCTAATTGGAATAGGAAAATACAAAATATTTATTTCTTTCTACTTAAAGACCCAAAGATGTTTGTTTTGTAGAAATGTTGGTCTAAGGAGCGTTTCTTGTTTGGAGAGCTTTGGGTGCCTTTCGAGTTGGTTTCTTCTTCTCTGTAGCATACCTGAGATACCAAAAAAAAAAAAAAAGGATTTCTAGCCGCATTAAAATTTCGAATTTGCACTGGAAAAACGAATAAAGCCTGCATTAAACAAACTGATATTTTTTTTCTTTATCTTCCAATTTAGGATTGTTTACATGTCTACGATCTCTATAATTTTTTAAATTTAATTGCATCGATTTACTCGTGAGAGTATCATTTTTCAGAAATAAAAGGAGTTGCCAGGCCTCATGTATACTAAGAAGCTCTATTGTAGGCAAGACTAATAATTATTTTGGTGGGCGTAGACTTGCTCATCTGCATTTCTTTTCTTGTAAAAACAGGTTCCAGAAATGGGTAGCAAAATTAATTCAAGACTTTGGTGCTCGTGCAAATGAAGTAAGTTTTCTTCAGAGAGTTATGTTAGTAATATATGTGACTATAATGGCTAAGCTCTTCGATTATTTGCTTATTTCTACCAGGTTTCCCAAGAAACATTCTCTCTTATCAGGACAGTCAGAATTTATGGGACTGAAAAACAAGAAATTGAAAGGCAATTTGTACAATCCTCACTTAAGTCTCTAAATATGCACAGCCCTTTTCTTTTCTGTAGTAGAACCTTTATTTGGTTTATGATATTTATTGCATATGCTACTAACAGATACAGGACATGGCTTGAGAGATTGTGGGATATTAGCTTGCGACAAAGTGTGGGATATGGATTTTGGAGTTTAACCTACAATTGCTTCTACCATTCTACTAAGGTTTTTGTTTATTTGATTATTTTAAAAATTTGAATTTCTTTCCCTAATTATACACAAATAGTGGTGTGCATGTAGCTGCATTCTAACTAGCTTTTATGAAATTCATCTCATCCCTCAAACACATGTTTTTCTGAATCTTCCATTCCTTTGGTGATGTTCTTGAACTAATAAATTTTTTGTGGAGATTAACCAGCAGCAAATATTTTATATAATACTCATTTTACTTCTAAGCTTTCTCTCCAGATGAAAAAGGACTCTGATGTCTATCCTTGTACTCATACATTTTTTCCTTCTTTCGGGTATATAAGAATTTAATGCTAAAATCATTTTTAATATTTTTATAGGGAGGATTTAATGATATTCAGTATTTGTATTAACATTAGGAGAATATTTTACTTTTTGTTACTTTTCATCTTCAATTTTTTTTTTTTTTTTTTGAAAATGGATGTTGTTTTTGATATCCCCATGTCTATATTTGTTCACCCTAGGTTAATAACTTATTTTGTTCTATTTGTATTGCTATAGTTACTATAATTGATTTGATAGTCACTTCAGCGTTACCACTGTAGTATGGACTTTAACACTTTTACTGTTGTGATAGTAACGAGACAAGTTTCCGCAGGAATTATGGTAGAAATAGTAGATTCTATTCCGCCGTTACTAAATCAAAACAATACAATCTTGAATATATAAAATATAAATAGCTACAATTCGAGGGGTTGGCGATTTCTCCGAAAGATTCAAGACAACAATTACACATGACCTAACACTAAACATATTAGGTTTATTTTATATTCCATAATAATAACTAACAAATGACTTAATCGTCTTTTGTCATGTGCCTAATATTAGTTTTTGAATTATTTGGCGGATGACGCCATATGCATTGGCTTAACATTACTCCCCTCCCCCTCCAAAAAATAAAAAGCACCTTGTTCTCAATTTGGAAGAGAGAAAACTGTTTCTGAATCAAGTTGCATGGCTCTCACGTGACGTTATAATGTGACAATCATTTCCATTTAATCAGCCTGAAATGTTTTAACAATCAGTCTTTAAATTCTTCTCATGTTTTGATTGGTTAATGTTGTTATCTTAATTGATGCCATGCTAGAGCATTTCCTTTAAATCACAGGGCTTCTACCATCAATTTTTCTCCTTTCGTCAACCCATTAACAAAATGTATCTCTTCACGCGATGAACTTAATCATAGGTTGTTATGACGGTGCCTAAGGGCAATTTAGTCATTTATCATTTATTATTATTTAGCACAAATAGGTAAAATATATTTAGGGTTTGAGTTATGCATGACATCGTGTCATGAGTTAGGATTAGGGTTTGGGACCTCTCGAATTATAAGATATGGGAGATATCTCCTACATCTCGAATTGTAGGTGCTTATCTTTTTTTTTTGTATTTGTGTCGAGTTGCAGTGTTTTGTATAAGAGTATTCGATTTCTGGGAGATCAACAACGAGATCACAACTTCCTTCATTCATAACCTACCCTCGCAATACAACCACAATCGTGGGAATCTGGGAGACCGAAAAAGAGATTGCAACATACTATTCAAGCTCGCTGGGAAGGCCACGTGGGGATAGCGACCCAAAACTCCAATTATAGTCGCGATAATAGCTTGCTGGGATGATGAGATTGAGGTGGACTTGGGAAGCCGATCATGATATAGTCACGGTAATTTCTTGTTGTGACCATCGATCGTGTGAAACAGTGGTGATTCTGCCGAGCTGGGGCGTGCCCTATGCCGAATCACACGATTTGGAACTATCCAGGAAGCAAACAATGGGATCACTGCGCTCAATTAGAAAAATATTGCGGTACAATCACGATTTGGCTTCATTCGAGCTAGGTGGGAAGATGAGATCGAGGCCCTACAATGTTGCCTTCCTGGCCTCACGAAACAATTGTGATTTGAGCTAGTTGGGAAGCCAACTAGATCGTGGCATACATTTCTTGATCAAAATATGTTCAGAAAATATTGGCAAGAAAATGAATTATTTGGAGAAGAAATTTGACGAAGGGGAGCCAAATTAAATATGGGATAGAGGAAAGGTTTTTCTCTATTGAAATTTGATTCGAGAGGAGATTCACAACACTGGAAGAATTGATGAAGCTTATGAAGTTTCACATAAAATCACTTCCACCTGCCACGAGATCGAGTGATGTTGTTGGGAACGGACGCGAGTAGCAGCAACTAGAAGGATTTGCAAGCCATTCGGGCAGTGTCGCTGCCTTAGGCAGATCAGGAGTTGTGGTATCGAACGATTGAATCGGGAACAGATTCGAGCAACCTCTGGAGAGAATTGCACAATGTTGTGATGTTTGTGATGAGCGACAACAAACAGTTCAGAATGTCGTGCAATTCAGGGCTAGAGAACTTCTCTTTGATGAATTTTGGCCTACGATTGGGAACTATTTTGGGTGGGTACCCGACGAAGGGATACATCAAATTGTGCCAGTGCATTTTGTTGCAGTAGCCTTCCCGGTGGAAGATAATTTGGAAGCAATGACGGGAACAAGATGGGTGGAGAAGAGGGGGGTTTTATAAAGGATTGATTTGAACATTGTACTGTATTCAGGAAGGAGATAAGATGGTGGTTCTTCATGATGAGCCAAATTTGTGCAAGACATTGGTGACGTTGAAAACTATGATGAGGACGATTCAGGATGCAAGACTGAGATTCTTAATCAAATTACATATCATAGAAGAGACATGATATGGAGTTGATAGAGATTTTGGGGATTGATAAACTACTTGATGCGTTGTTTGTGCGGCGATATCCTCCAGGATTGACTTGAAGTTACGGTGTCATTGGATTTGAATGCGACTGAAGGATGTGCACAAAATGATATGATATTGGAGTTAACCCGAATAACAACAAAACACAAATATTATTGCTGAAACTTTGAAAAGAAACACGTGGTTCTTAAAAGTAGGAACTAAAGAACACAAGCACAAACAAGCTCCTAAGAGGTGGTATGGGGTTTGCGCCAAGAGATAAGGTGGATGGAAGGGTTGTGATAGCAGGTTGTGGTTAAGAGGAAGGGGGTGCCAACAAGTCGAGGTTTAGGAAAGTGGGATGGTAGCAGGGCTTGGTGATGGAGGGTTGGTGGCAGCAGTTTGAGTTGCAGGAAGGGGCTGAAGGCGACTAGAGGGGGTATAGGGGAGGTCCGACGTCAACAGGATGGGGTGCGAGTAGGGTGCAACAGTAGCTGAAGGTGGAGGTGGGGCCGGCGGTCGCAGAAATGGGGAGGTGGTTGCGAAGATGAAAAATAATGACTAGGGGAAGGGATTAGACGTGGGGGTAGGCAGACATCGTCACCACCTCGAAGCAATATACATCTATAGCATCACCTGTCTTCAGATACAACCCTAATAAGGTTAAAACGTCTGAAAGTAGAAATCTGTCAGAAAACAAAACTGAACTATATATATATATATATATATATATATATATATAAATATATGTAAAATACTAGATATAATAGGAGTGGGAGAACGGGTGGCAGTTCCCGTTCATTAAGATAGCCCCCATTGAATTGGTTGGGCCGGTTCAACCAAGCCTGACCCTGCGTCATGACATTTCTAGATGATAAGGGTCACCATAAATTTTTGATTAATTGGAAAAGATTGCCAGATGATGACATCACGTGGGAGTCATACAACCTGATTTAACATTAGTTTTTTTCACCTTAAGAACAATGTGTCTTTTTGGAGGGGAGTAATGTTATGATGGCGCCCAAGGGCCATTTAGTTTTTATTAGCCTATGGAAATTTAGTCATTTGTCATTTATTATTATTTAGTATAAGGCCAATATGTTTATGCTTAGCGCTGTACATTTGATTGTGTCTTGAGTCTTAGGTTTGGAAGAGATTTTCTACCTAAAATTATAGGATTTGGGAGAGATCGCGTACCTTTCTAATTTTAGTTTATGTATTCGTGTTGAGTTAATGGGATTATTTAAGCAAGATAATTTGCTTTGCCCTACTTTCTGCGGAGTTTCCTATCATAGGCATCACCTTCTTCAAAGCTCGACATCTTCAACTTCCATATGGGGGAGTTTCCTCTCTAATTTTCTCAATCGAAGCTCATTCTAGTTGTGAAGCCGAGGTTGGATCTTGTTTTTAATCTTTTTATTCCATAAGTCCGACTCATTCCAAAATCAGCTCGCCCGCCTCTATAGGCTCCTAAATCGCTTTCCCCCAGAAGACTACCACAACAAAGAGACTGGCGCGGTTGTATGCAACCCTATGCTAGGGTCCTACCCACAATGATTCTTTGTCCAGGTTAAAATCATTCAAATCAATCTTCTTTAGCCCCAATTCAAATTTTGTCCCATTTTGCCTGCTTTCGCTCATTCCAATCCTCCAAATGTCGCACAATTCCCTCCAAATCTTGTTACTTCAATTAATTCCCGACTCCTTCACTTGATGCCTCTTGCTTTTGTTTTTTCCAACCATCCGAACGCCACACTATTCCTTTCTAGTGCTGTCACTTGAGTTCGCTTAAAATTCTTTCGCTTGATCCTGTGGCTCCAGATCCTCCTAAGGTAGCGACCCTGCTCGGATTCCATGCGAATCCTTCTGATTGTTGTTGCCTGTGTCCATTGTAGACGTCGTTGCTCATTCCCACAGTGGTAGACGAGAGTTTTGTGCTAAGGCCATGAACTGCCCCCCATGGTCGAGAACCAATACTTTTCCAATGATTTCATTGCTCAGAAATGCTATTCCATTTCAGATCTGATGTGAATCACCTCTCCGTCTAATTTGTCCTCCAAGATATCTACTTTCTTGGCCACTATTACTCCCATGACGGTTTTTTATCACAAAGGTGGAATTCCAATATTTCGTGATCCCGCCGCTGGCTTCCCAACTAGTTTGAATAGTGACTATATCGTGAGGTTTGGTCATGAAGGTTGAAACTTATATGCCGCGATCTCATCATTGGTGAAACCATGTCTGTCGTCATCCCATCTAGCTTGAATCGCGATTGTATCATCAATTTTGATGACAAAGGCGAAACCATGTCTGTCGTGATCCCGTCGTTGGCTTCCCAGCTAGCTCGAATTGCAACTATATCACGATATTTAGTCACGTAGGCAGAATCATGTACGCTGCTATCTCGTTGTTGGCTCCCAACTTGCAAGAATCACGACTATATCGCCATTACTCTCAGGATGTTGTTCTAAAACCAATGTGATAGGAATGAGATAAGTTTCCATAGGAATTAGGGAAGAAATAATGGTTTATATTTCGATCGTACCAATTCAAAACGTTACAATCCCAAATACATAAAAGCCCAACACTTACAATTCGAGAGACAGTCGACCTCTCCCAAAGCCTAACTCTAAGGTTCAGGACAATAACCTTGTAATTGTAACTAACTAATAACTAAATTACTGTTTTAGTCTTCCACCTGACATATTTAAATTATTTGGTAGACGATGCTCTAGGCACCGGTCTAACATATTGTTCTAGGTTGGTTTATATTGTTTCTTTGGTGATTGTATGTAATATTGAATTATAAAAAATGATTGCAAAAAATATTATTTTACTTGTTTTGATTAGGTTTTCTAAATTTTGGTTTGTGGGTCGTGTTTGAGTTTGACCGTAGTGACTCAACTTGAGTATTATCAACCCCAAAATCTCAGATTGAACTCAAACTCGATTCGACCCAATATGAAAAATAGCTAAGTTGTGATGGATTAACCCAATTTAAAATGAACATGATTAAGTAATTTGGGCATGACAACTCAGTAAAAATAAAAATAAAATTTTTAATATGAATTTCAAATAAGAAAAATTAACTAAGGATTAAATCTTTAATTTTCTTTAGGTTGACCTAAACCTGACCCTTCATTACCTGAACTTAACTTTATTTTTCTTAGCCTCTTAGTTTGATCTGTGTCGGTCGTTAAAATTCTCTTTAAAAAATATAAAATGTGGTTTTGATTTAATTTATTGTATATATATATATATTATTTTTGAAAATAATATTTTAATTTAAAATAATGAGACTGGATGAATATCATTCATTTATTAGTTTAAGTAAACGAGCACAATACCACAATCAATGTACCTATCTGGAGATATACACATTACTTGGTAGTAAGACTCGATCAAATAAACTACAGAATTTTATGACATCCATTTGGTATGCGTACTTTTTATTTTGACTAACAAGTTTCCCCATCTAATATAAAGATTAGATAAGGTTTATATTTCTTGGGTTCTTAAAGCTCCATAGAGAGGATAACCCCTACAGTTAATTATCTCTCAAATGAAGTCATTTGAAAGAACTCTCGATGATGATTAAAGGTATATGTCTTCATGAATTCAAAGTTTCAGGGTTTTCAAGGTTGGACATAGAAAAATCAAGTGGGAACATTATTTTTAGAATCAAAGGAAAGAAAAATAGGAGATATCACCGATACTGAGGTGAGCATCGGTGACTTCTCAAACTATCATATTGTTTTACTTCAATTTTGAGAAGATGTTATTTAATGTTTCATTCTGTCAATTTTATTATTTAGGGCTTACATCTGCATAATATCCAATTATGCAAATAACTTGGAATATAAGAGGATTTACGTCGTACCAGACGATGACCTCGGAATCCTAAGGCGAGGTAGAGCTTATATTGCACAATGTGCAAAAACCTAAAAGATAAGGTGATGATTTATGCTGCATTAGACAGACCATCTCAAAGTCCTATGGCTTGTGTTATTTAAACAAATGAAATCTTTAGCTGATGTAGACTTGTTTTGCTAATGTAGATCGTCATCCTCCATCTGCTGCGACTTTGTTGTGTTGCCCATGAAGGCTTGCTCTGTACTCCATGTCGTAGCAGTTAAGGGTGTAAGGTTTTAGTGTACATGCAATTGTTCAGTGGCCTGTCACAGTATACCTCCTAGCATAGGTCCTACTATTCTCTACCCTAGTGGCTCTGTAGGTTCTGTAAATGTAGGAATGGAAGGGCAGTAAAAGTGCAGTAAAGAAAAGTAGTGTAAAGAGCAGTAAAGAGAAGCAGTAAGATGTGCAGTAATATTAAAGAAAAACAACAAAATGTGCAGTAAAGAAAAGTAGTAAAATATGCAGTACAGGCTGTAAAATGTAGTAAAGGCTCTGCAGGTTCTGTAAGTAAATGTAGGAACGGAAGGACAGTGAAAGTGCACCAAATAAAAGTAGTATAAAGAGTAGTAAAAAAATAGTAAAATGTGCAGTAAAGAAAAACAATAAAAAGGTATAGTAAAGAAAAACAACAAAATGTGCAATAAAGAAAATTAGTAAAATATGCAGTAAAGATGATAAAATGCAGTAAGTATAAAATAAACTTGTGTACCTAACGGGTCTGCTGCTCATTCAAAAGGGGTTAGTGTCGCATGTAAAAGTAAACAAGTATCACATAAAATTTAGTTAGCATGACAAACATGGATGTATATTGTGTGTGAGAGTCAAGTGATAAGTAAAGGAACAAGTGACAAGTAAAAGAACAAGTGACCTATGAAAGACCGAAGTGAACTATAAGAATTCAGGTTCAAGGTAGGCTCAGATTTATCATTTCCGAAGAACTCTGTAGGCAACTATCGGCCATCCAGGTGTATAAAGTCTGACATTCAACTAGAAATTTTCAACAAGACAATTTTAGGAGAACAATTCTTAACCCAGTACAGGTAACTGACAAGTGGATATTTAAATTGTATCATTCAAAGTTTACGGTTTGTCATGCATTTAAAAGTTGAATTTCATTTAATGGTCAAAAGTATTAGCTTCATAAGAAATGTATTTTTTAGTTATATCCTTGTATGTTTTGAAAATACCGTCTACAGGTCAATCACACTGTCGGGTTAGAATCACTGACATTCTAAGAAAGCAAGGGTGCTCACTAGTTTAGTGTCGGCGAGTAATATTGTTATCTTACATTCTCACTAGGTCCCTGGGTCAGGTCCCGATGTTGTAGGATGCAATATTATTTTACTTTATTAGCGGATGGCTTTGTCATCATCTCCCTTAAACCCCAAAACCATTCAACTTAGTCTTGTTTGATGATTCATATATAGCAGAAGTTATATATGTGCACTTATGCTGAAACATAAATACTAGAAACAAAATCATTAACTAAGAGTAAAGAAAGCAGAACAAATCAATAGGAAAAGAAAAGGCTGACCCATCTCCAAAACCACGGAAGCGAAGAGGCGAAATAGCGAGTGGGTCAACCTAAAAAACATTTAAATTCTTCCAAGATAGTGATCAAATCAACCTCCCGAAGAAGTGCCTAAATCCCCTTCACATGATAACTCAATTAGCCTAAAACAACATGTAATCATTCCCAGACATATCTAGGAAACCAACGCTTGAATGGTATGAAAAGCCCCCAAGAATAGCTTCAAAGCCCCTCCCAAATAGCACATTTAAATCTTCCAAACGACATTTAGGAAGACCTCAAACAACACTTAAACTCAGTCCAATGCAGCAAGCATGTATATAAGAAGATCAGCTCTTATATGTCTCCAAATAACATTACAAGAGTCTCAGAAAACTGCAGCCCCAAAGCCGCCAAAAAAGCCATAGAAACCAGCTAAAGAAAGCCACACGTAAAGTCTCTACAATGCAGCCCAAAGTCGCTAAAACAACCATCAAATAAGGTTGCAACCGCAGCCCATAGGTGCAACCTAAAAGGCATTCAAAATAGCGATTTAGTAAAACCGAAACCGCAGCCCAAACATCGGCAAATAAAGTCAATAGAAATGCACGAAGACAGCGCCCATGCATCACAATTAAAGCCTCAAAATACTGCCCAAGCAACTACCAATTAAAACCAAATACTGTAGTCCAAAAGGCATCTAAAATAGCCATCAAATAAGGTCAAAACTGCAGCCTGTAGGTGTAGGTCAAAAGGTCTCCAAACAACCATTAATTAAAGTCGAAATTGCAGCCAAAATACGCCACAAAAGGCCCAAAAATTGCAGCTATATATGCCACAAAACAGCTGCAGCTAAGCAGTAAGGGAAGCAGTTCCCAAAACTGCAGCAAAAGGAACCACCAAAATGTCCCAAAATCGCAGTCAATTCAAAACAATGATGAAATCGTCCTCCAAAGGTACGTGAAAGTTTCCAAAATTCAGCACTTAATGTACCTAAATTGGTGTATAAAAGCCTTAAAATGCAACTTAAATTTTAACGAATAAAGCTTCAAAATGTGGCCCAAACATCACTAAAGAGAGGGCTAAACTACAGCCCGAAAGCTTGCCAAAACATCATCAAAAGCTGCATTTAAAAGCCCTCAAAATTACAGCCATTTCAGCTCATAAAACAAACCAAAAACCTACAGCTAAACCTTTCAAAAGTAGGATAAAACCGCAGCAAAAAAAAAAGCCACATGTTATGGTATGGCTCATATACCATATCGGGACAGACGCTGGATCGAAGCGGAACGGAGCGGAGCGGAGCGGAAGAATCTGTCCAATTTGAGAAGTTACGTGGGTTGGGGTGCGGGGGCAAAGCCCCGCGGTTTGGTACAGGGGTAATGTTGTAATTACATATTGTGCTTAAGGTTTACTCCTGGGGTTATAAATAGGCATGTTAGTAACCCAGAAGGTATCTCTGATTTCTGTAAACCCTTTTCTGAATAGCGAAAGGAATCGGTGCTCTGCTCCCGAGGACGTAGGCATTTTTGCCGAACCTCGTTAAATCTCTGTGTTCTTCTGGATTTGTGTCGATTATTGTTTTTCTTCGCCCTAATTTTCTCAACAAGTGGTATCAGAGACATGTTTAAGGGCAGGGAAGAAAACTGCGGCGGCGGAGGAAGAGCAATCCCGATGAACTTAGCATCGCAACAAGAAGTTCGACGGTTTTGAGGCTGTACGAGGCCAAGGAATTTCGCTTAAGGAGGTTCACGAATGGGCTTCGGCTCTCGGGAAGAAGATCGTTCCGCGAGAGTGTTCTTCCGCGAAGGAGAAGCAGAGGTCTTTGCGGCAGGAAGCGGAGGTCTCGGACCGACGAGAAGATCGCGTGGGAGACGCGATCGGTCAGCAAAAGGAAGGAGCGGAGGCAAGGAGGCAATTTTTGGAACTTTCCATTTGTGGCTGGCTTGCGGAGAGGACCTTTGAAGGAAGGAGATATTTTTGCCTTTCTTTGGTGCGGAGAAGCATTGCTGGAGGAATCAAATCAAGGAATCTTTGATTCTTTGGTAGGTTGCAGAAGGAAACCTTTAATCAAGCTTCGCTGGAAGGAATCGAGAAATTGGAAGGGAATCTTTTATTTCCAAATAGGAGAATATACTCTTGCCGGAGGGAGGCGTATTTGGAGAGGAAGTTTTTTTAAACTCACTTAATTAAAAGAAAGTTTTTATTAAGTTTATTTAAAGCAAATTAAACAAATTTAATTAAATTGCTTTAAATTAAATTTGCTTAAATTGCTTTAAATTAAATTAAGCAAATTTAATTAAGATTTTTCTTTGCTGGATAAGGAGAGGAAATAAAGAAAATATTTATTTCTTTTTTTGAAGGCGGAGAGAAATTTTTTTGCTTTGTTCGAAGATTTCAATTTTTTTTTTCTTTTTTTTTTCAAAAAAAAAAGTCTAAGCAAGAATTTTTGTAGAGGAATTTTTTACAGAAAAGTTTCGTTGCAGGTTTAATTTTCAGATGACATTTTTTGGTGCGAAATTCGAGGTGGTGAAGTTCGACGGAACTGGTAACTTCGGATTGTGGCAAACCAGGGTAAAAGATCTGTTGGCGCAACATTGAATCTTGAAGGCCCTGAGGGCAACGAAACCAGATGTCACGAAGGATGAAGATTGAGAAAAATTGCGACAGCGAGTGACAGCGACGATACGACTATGCCTAGCAGATGAAGTTATGTATCACGAGATGAATTTAAAATCTCCAAGAGAAGTTTGGAGAAATTGGAAACTCAATTTATGACTAAATTTCTGACGAACAAGTTGTATCTGAAGCAAAAGTTGTATGGACTGAAGATGCAGGAATGTTATGATCTAGCGCAGCATGTTAATGGCTTCAATCAAATAATCACAGACCTGTCACGACTTGATGTGAGTATAGAGGATGAAGATCGATCATTTTGTTATGCTCGTTGCCCTCTTCCTATGAACACATGGTGACTACTCTGACATATGAGAAAGAAACTATCAAAGTGGATGAGATTACTGCAGGGTTGTTGGCTCACAGCCAGTGGAAGCAGAATGCAGGGGGAAGCTTTCATGGTGACGGTTTATATGTGAAGAGTAAGCAGGATCGTGGAAGGAAGAAAGAGGAGGGATCTGGAAGGTGAAATTCCAGATCAAAGTCTAGAGGCAAAAAAGAAATTCATTGCTACAAGTGCGAGGAGTCAGGTCATATGAAGAGAGATTGTCCAAAGCTGATGAAACAGACTGGGGAGAAAGGTGATACTTCATCAAAGTCTGTAAATGTGGTGCAGAGTGAAAATTCAGATTGCAGTGATGACGATATGCTCTCAGTTTCATCAACTCAGTTCACGGATGCATGAATTCTTGATTCAGGGTGCTCTTATCACATAACACATAATAGAGAGTTGTTTACTTCGTACAGGTCAACTAATTCTGACTCAGTCTATTTGGGTGATGATAGATGCTGCAATATTATTGGTATTGGAGAAGTAGAATTCAGATGTATGATGACACAGTTAGAACGTTATGTGATGTCAGACATATTCCAGATCTGAAGAAGAATCTGATTTTTTTGGACACTCTACATAGAAATTGTTTTATTCCTAAGACTGATGAGGATAGAGAAACCATCAGAATTGTTAATGGTGCACTAATGATGATGAAAGGAAAGTTAACTGCAGGTAATATCTACAGACTGTTAGGAAGTACAGTTGTAGGTGGAGTTCATTCTGTTGAGTCAGATAATGACAGCACAAAGCTATGACATATGCATCTGAGTCATCTCAGTGAACGTGGGATGACAGAATTACATAGAAGAAATCTGTTGCATAGGGTTAAAAGCTGTAAGCTCGATCTTTGTACGTTTTGTATTCTTGGTGAACAGACTAGAGTCAGTTTTATGACTGGAAAGCACAAAACTGAAGGAATTCTTGATTATGTGCATTCTGATGTATGGGGCTCTACTAAGGAGTTGTCATTGGGAGGATCTCAGTATTTCGTTACCTTTATTGATGATTTCTCCAGAAAAGTTTGGGTGTATTTCTTGAAGCAGAAATCTGAAGTCTTCTCTAAATTCAAGCTGTGAAAAGCTGAGGTGGAGAACCAAACTGTCAGAAAGATCAAATATTTGAGGTCTGATAATGACACAAAGTACACAGATTTGCAGTTTCAGAAGTTCTGTGAGGAGCATGGAATTCAGAGACATTTTCAGTACGGAAGACACCACAGCAGAATGGTGGCAGAAATGATGAATAAGTTCTTAACTGAAATGACAAGATGTTTGAGGCTGAATGCAGAGCTTCCTAAGAGTTTCTGGGCAGAGACTGTGAATATGACATACTGTCTTATCAATAGATCACCTCGAGCATCATTGGGTGGCAAGGTCGCAGAAGAGATATAGAGAGGAAATCCAGTTAAATTTGATCATTTACGAATTTTTAGATGTCATGCTTATGTGCATGTACCTGGAGATGAAAGATTCAGACTTGATGCAAAGTCCAAGAAATGCATCTTTCTGGCTACAAGAAATGTGTGAAAGGATACAAGTTTTGAGATCCGATTGCAAAGAAGATGATGATCAGCAGTGATGCAGTTTTTGATGAGCAGTTTATGTTACAGCAGAATCAAGACAAGGTGTCAGAGAACAGTTCCAGTTCAGATGCGATGCAGATGGATTTAGAACAACAGCTAGTAGCTTCTGAGAGAGGTGAAAGTTCAAATCCAACACCTGGTGATTCTATTCCAGATGATCTACAGAATTACACTCTAGCCAGAGATAGACAGAGGCGCACCAATGTAAGGCCTTCTAGCAGATTGGGTTATGAAGACTTAGTCTCATGTGTACTTCTCATCAGCAGCGATAATCCAACCACTTTTCAAGGAGCTATCATTAGCCAGGAGAAAGAAAAATGGATGGGTGCAATGGTTGAGGAGATGGAGTCTTTGCAGAAACATCGCACTTGGGAGCTAGTTCAGCTTCCAGAGGGAAAGAAGACTATTGGGTGCAAATGAATCTACAAAAGAAAACCAGCAGTATTAGAAAAAGAGAGGGAAAAGTTCAAGGCTCGATTGGTTGCAAAGAGATTTTCACAGCAGAAAGGGATAGATTAAGATGAAATCTTTTCTCCTGTGGTTAAACATACTTCAATCAGAGCAGTGCTTGTATTAGTAGCTATTTGTGATTTGCATTTGGAGCAGATGGATGTTAAAACTGCTTTCTTGCATGGTGATTTGGAGGAGCAGATTTACATGGAGCAGCCAGAAGGCTTCACTCAACCTGGACAGGAGCATCTGACTTGCAGGTTAAAGAAATCGTTGTATGAGTTGAAACAGTCTCCAAGACAATGGTACAAGCGATTTGACTCCTACATGATGCAGATTGATTATAGACGATGTGAGTATGATTGTTGTGTTTATGTGAAGAGCCTTAATGATAGTTCTATTATTTTTCTGTTACCGTATGTTGATGATATCATGATTGCTGTAAATAATATGAATGATGTCCGTGGTTTGAAAGCTTTATTGAGCCNAATGATGTCCGTGGTTTGAAAGCTTTATTGAGCCAGGAATTTGACATGAAAGACTTGGGTCCTACGAAGAAGATTCTTGGAATGGAGATTCATCGAGACAGAAGCTCAAGACGATTATGTTTATCGCAACGAGGCTATGTTGAGAAAGTGCTGGAAAGGTTTGAGATGAGCAATGCAAAGTCTGTGAGCACTCCTTTGGCAAATCTTTTTAAGCTTTCTTCAGAACAGTGTCCTAAGACAGATAAAAAAATGGAAGACATGGCTAAGGTTCCATATGCCAGTGCAGTTGGCTGCTTGATGTATGCTATGGTATGTACTCGTCCTGATTTGGCTCATGCTGTTAGTCAAGTCTGCAAATACATGGCTAAACCTGGAAGGCGAAATTGGGAAGCAGTCAAGTGGATTTTCTGGTATCTGAAGGGTATTGTAGGACATGGAATTATTTTTGGCAGTCAGAAGAATGATCCTTCAGTTGTGGGGTACGTTGATTTAGACTACGCAGGTGATTTGGATGACAGAATGTCTACAACTAGGTATGTGTTTACTCTTGGTGGAGGATCTATATGTTGGAAATCAACAATTCAGTTTATTGTGGCATTATCTATAACTGAAGCTGAGTACATGGCAGTAGCTAAAGCTGCTAAAGAAGCCTTATGGCTTGCTGGGCTAGCAAAGGAACTGGGTGTTGAGCAAGGTGGAGTTAAGTTGCATTGTGATAGTCAGAGTGCAATTTATCTGGCCAAGAACCAGGTGTACCATGCGAGAACCAAGCACATTGATGTCAGATATCACAAGATCGGAGAGTTGATTTCTTATGGGGAGATACTGTTGTAGAAGGTTCCTACTGATGAGAATGCAGCTGATATATTGACCAAGTCAGTTACTATCAACAAGTTCTTGCATTGCTTGGACTTGTTGAATGTTTGCAGTTGCTAGAGAAGCATGCTGGCCCAACCCATAGTGGTGCAGATGTAACTCCCATGTATTTTTCTCCTAAGGGGCTGGATATTCGCCAATGTAGAGATTTGTTATGGTATGACTCATATACCATATCGGGACAGATGCTGGATCGAAGCGGAGCGGAAGAATCTGTCCAAATTGGGAAGTTACGTGAGTTGGGGTGCAAAGCCCCGCGGTTTGGTACAGGGGTGATATTGTAATTACATATTGTGTCTAAGGTTTACTCCTGAGGTTATAAATAAACATGTTAGTAACCCCAGGAGGTATCTCTGATTTCTGTAAACCCTTTTCTGAATAGTGAAAGGAATCGCCGCTCTGCTCCCGAGGACGTAGGCATCTTTGCCGAACCTCGTTAAATCTCTGTGTTCTTCTGGATTTGTGTCGATTATTGTTTTTCTTCGCCCTAATTTTCTCAACACCACAAAATCCATCCAATTAACCAACAAAGAATTTATCAAAACAAGCCAAAAAACACAACCCATAAATCACCAAAAACCATGACTCAAACCTGCTTTTCAAGTATCCCAAATGTGTGCACATTTGGCTCAAGTATTGCACAGGTAGAAGTATTTCCTGGATTCAAGTATACGGCGCATACACCATTTCATCATTATATGAAAGGAAATTAAATACATTTAAACATGGCAATCTTATGCCTTTATGATTCCTCATTCTCAAGTATAAAGTTACATGCTCGGCATAAGTCCCTATGCATTTATAGGTTTAACACCAACTTTATCATATAAGGGCTAGCATGCACGAGCAAATGAAAGTTTAGGTGTCAGATATGTAATGCAGAAGAATAAAGGGGCATGCTTGTAAACTTTCCAAATTACATGCTGCTTGGAACAGAAGAGATCAACGCAACAAGCATAAGGTGAATCAAATGAAATAGTTACCTCCAAATTAGGTATAGTTCACTGCCCATGTACATTTACATGTCATCCAATCCATGTTTTTACATATCTAGCACCTAAGTTTCACTTTTTATACTAATTCCGCCCAAATACTAAAAAGAAATGTTACAGATGCATATAGTTGTTTGACAAGCTGCATAAATAATTTTCCTCATACCCAATGCCTCAGATTTTTTTTACAAATAGGTCATCCAAAACTTTCCAATCTTTGCCACTTGCACATAAAACATTTCAGATTTTTGCAAAAATAAAACACTAAAGTTTTCAGATTTTGACAAATAGGCCACCCAACAATTTCAGATTTTCACAAATTAGCCACCCAAAATTTCAGATTTTGTAAATTAGCCACCCAAAGTTTCAGATTTTGCAAATAGGCCACCTAACATTTCAGATTTTGCAAGACATAAGCATCAAGGCTTCCAACCTTTGCAATAAGGTAACCACGCTTTCAGGTTTTATGAGCAAAGCACTAAAACCTTCCATCCTTTGCAAATAACAAATAAAATTCTCTCAGCTTTTCGTCCATCTCAAGCCAGTATGATGTACATGAGCAACGCCAAGCTCAAAGTAAGGTGGCAGATGTATAAACATAGCAAGTGTATGATTATTTCATCATCCAACTGATGGTATAAATGCAAGGATAAAATAAAAAAAATATATATCCCAACATTTTATATAGTGATCATATGATGTACAGATTTTCGCAACAGAAACCAAGCCCTTCATATGTTTTTTTTTTCAGATTTTTCATGGATCAAGAAGTATGTAATTGAACATCACAAACAGTGCTAGTGAAACATTACGAACATTCCTTCCTACTCTTATTATTATTTTCTTAGGATGGCCAATGGAATGGTGCAAATAAGGAGGAATAAGAGTAAGGAGAAAAGGAAGAAGAATGCACCTCGCTTTTTTTTTTTCCAAAGAAACAGAGAAAAACCAACCACCAAGCAATTTAGGGAAGAACCAATCCAAGAAGAAAGATTTTGGCAGCCACTCCTCTTCTCAAAATTTCAGCCCACCTCGATAGTCAAACACACAACCAAGCAAAAATATCGAGCCAACAATCATGAATACCGAGCAACCAGAAGGAATACCGAGCAAACAAGTAGCACCATTAAACCCAAAATCCGGCAGCACCTCCCCAAGCAACAAAAAAAACTTTCAACCACCAAAAATCTTCCTTCAGGTAGGATTTTATAGGCAAAGTGAAGAAGAGCAGCCACCTACCAGCCCTAGTGGTGGTCGAATCAGGTAAAGGGAGAAGAGAAAATGCATTTAAGGTGGAAGAAATGCAGCCTAGGGCAAAGGAAGAGTCAGCCAGGTGGTGTTTCACCGTTGGAAAGCCGCTCGGTCAAGCGGAGCTCGAAGAGGCGAGCCGCGTGCGCGAATGGCAGAGGAATGTCGCGTGTGGGGGAAGAGGAATGACGAATGTGAGGGAAGTGTAATGTCGCGTGCGACCGAGGGGATGCAGGAGAGGAAGACGGACTCGGTGGATTGCTAGGGCTCGCGAATTGAAGAGAAGAGGGCGAACCAGGGCTTCGATTGAGCTACGACAGGGAAGAAGGGAGGGGTGCATGTGCGGTGAAATAGGGTAAATAGGGTTTAGGATTAAAATTAATATTATAATCAGTAATATAAATATAAAAACATTTAACATTTCCAAAAAATAAAATTTGATTCATAATTTTTTTATTTGTGCTTCAAATCATGGCAAAATGAATGTAATTTTTTGGTAATTCTGACGTTCCGGACGCATTGACCCGGTCTGTTTTGTCGTTGGAGGCCGTTTTGACGAATTCATCGATTTGCATGCAATTTTCTCGTGCACGGAATTATGACAATATGAGTGTTTTTTCTTGTTAAAATTGGTGTTTTGGGCGCGTTGGCGCAGTCCATTTTGTCGTCCGGAGAAGTTTGTATTTTCACACATCCTTTAAGCTCAATTTTAGTCCGATCTGGTGCAACTTAGTGAATTTTGTGTATTTTGTGTGTGTGTGTGTGTGATGATAAAATCCTAAAGAAGTTGTCCTAGGGCTTGAGATCCTATTGGGAACTTCTCCCTGAGTCTCAACATGATTGTCCTTAACCACTTGACCATACGACGATGGTTTTGAGATTATCAATGTGGGACATTATAAGAGAAATATGAGATGGCTGGTATTTTTAAGGGGATGTATTTCAATACTAGTTTTCTAAGATAGTCAATAGGAACCCCTAGAGCTAGATCCTAGGATCCTAAGGAAAAAAGTAATGACCTCAAAATGAGGGCAACATTACCTTTGACTATTAATCTCGTTTTATGATAATTTTAGTAGTAAATGTCATCTGTGCAAGCCCATAAATGATGTGCAAGCCCATAAATGAAATGAAATAGCTAGTTTTATCTCGAGCAATGCAGATTATGCTAATATTTTCAGGATGAGATTATTTAAGAATTATTTTCATTTAGATAACTGATTTTCTTGTAAAATTTTACATGCTTTGCTTAGAATATCATGTTTTTTTTGCTATCTATGACCTTAATTAATTATCAATTCTTTGGTCCAAAATTCGTAGATAGTTGCTGTCTTGATCGGTGGGGTTTCAATTTTACGTGGCGATTTAACAGCCGAACTGCTTACAAAGTTCTTAGCGTATGCCGAATGGCTAATTTTTTCTGCTTGGTCGATTGGGGACAATTGGTCTTCATTGATGCAATCAATTGGAGCAAGTGAGAAGGTGTTTCAGCTGATGGATCTTTTGCCTAGAAAGAAGCTCATATCAGGAGGCATGTGCTCATTATTATTTATTTATCCATGATAGCTTTTCTAGATTACTCATAATCATCTCACTAATATTCTCTCATGCTTTGTTGATTCAGCAATTATACCTTGCCAACTATTTAGAAATACATGATTTATTTAATTAAGAAGTTGAATGAATTGTGAAATAAAACTTATAATACATACGTTAGTTTAGAGAAATCTTTGTTTGTAAGTACGTTGATTGTATATTAAAACATTGAATTATAGTCAAGTAAATTAATTTTTAAGTGAATCAACTTTATTTTTTCGTAAATTAACTTATTTTCTTGGATTAACTTAGGTTTACATCAGAAGAAGGTTTTGAAAAGAATATAGCCATAGTATATCTGGCCATACACTATGAACATACCTTCATTCTCTTAGCAAAACTTTCAGAAATATACAAATCTTATGCACGTGTAAGGCAATTTTCTTTACTGAACAGTATATTTTGTCGTTGTTTTGGTTTGATATTTTTGGAATCAAAGATAATAATTTAAGGCATTTGAGCCTAAAGTCTCAAAAGTTATAGTATTTTACAAAATGTGTTAACTTTTAGACTACTAAACTAAGAAACTAGCTTCCTTATGCATGTCAAACTATTAATTTATACTTAATATTTTGTATAAAATTTAAAACATTCGGTCTTAAAATTGGTTTTGAACTTCATTTAATCAAATAAATAAAATTACTGAATAATATTAGAATACGAAATTAAATTCCTTTGAAAAAAAAATAAATTGAGCACATAAAATGTTTATTTTATATTTTTTTGAAATTTCTATTTTTAAAATAATGATGAGGATATGGTAAAATCATATGAAATTTCTAAGTTTGAAGTAAAACTCTAATTTCTAATAATTTTGTCAAATGCTAAATTTTAATTTTGTGTAATCAAACCGATTATATCAAATTATTTTTCGGTTCAGTTTAGATTGATTTTAGTAAAAGTTTAGTTGGTTCAATTTTATAGATTTTGGATTTCAGTTGAACTCGGTTTACTAATTGTGAACCAATCTATCTAAATCGGCCAATATCACACTTCTAGGTGGATGGTAGTCGTGAGGTTGGTGCGAGGCGGAGGTCTTCAGGACTTGTTAGATGGTGGAGGTAGAGGTGGAGCTGTGAGGGTGGAGGGTTTTACATGAGGGTCTCTAATGCCCCAGGTCTGGTGCAAGGGTCGCTAAAATTGCATGGTGGAATCGCAAGGGTCTTCAGAGTCACAAAAGAAGGCAAGAGGTGAGGTTGAGCGAGCGTTCTCTAAGGGTTGCACAATGGCGAAATTGGATATAGTGTCTGGTGATTTGGCCAAATTTAAATACTTTCCCTCTGTTTATTCGAACAAAATACCTGAATTCTCAAAATCATTGCAGTTATTTTACTCCATATTCCTAACACATTTGTTCAAATAGCCCTTTAAACTTGTGATGTGCATTTGGTCGATTTGGCTATATTGGTTGACAGATTTATTAAATTAATTATTCTAAATCAAATTATAGGTAGAACCAAATTGGCTAATTCACATGTAAAACCAAGACGTATCAAATTATTTTGTATTTGAGTTTATTTGATTTAATTTTGGTCTGCATGAATTTTGAAACCATAGGTAGAACCGATGTTTTAAGCAAATTACAGCTTGGAACCTTGGTAGCTTCGATCCAATCTTGAATCTAGAATTTGCTTCGGTGCTTCCCTGGAATCTTGAATCTAGAATCTTGCTTCGGTGCTTCCCTCTTTGCTTGCTTTCCATGACTCTGTAAGGCATGAGAAAGTCTAAGGCCTAGGGCTTTTGAGGAGGAAAATTGAAAATGGAAATAATATTGGCTATTTAATTATCATATTTTTGTTTTCTGCCGAATCATTTTTTTCAAATGAGCCAATATCTGAAATCCAAATATCTCTTTCCCCCAAACCAAAAATCAAACTATCATTTGATAAAATGAACCTAACCAACCAAATACGTATTCAATTTTTTGGTTTTAACCAACTAATGTTTATCCCTAGACTTAACCAAAATAAAGAGGAAGAGTTTGAGAGAAGGGGGATAATTTTTGTACGTTGTAACACAATATTATAATAGGGTTTTGATAGCTATTTAATAAAGAGAGAGAAGTTATTGTGTGGAGAGACAAATGCGACGTGTTTAGAGGAAAAGGAGTATTGCAAGGAGAGAATATTGTTGAGAAAATTCCACGAGTAATTTATCATTCAAAATTTATTTACCATCTAGAATTTTATTTATTTATATAAGTTGTGTTACAATAAAACCAAATTTATGTGAATTCAATTGTAATTAATGTTTGGATAACTCCTTCTATAATTGCTATTTAATTTAAAATAAAGATTGTTCTATTAGTAAATTTAATTAAAAATGAAATAATCCTTAAAATAATTCAGTTCTTATATATTTTAAAAATAACTTTGAATTGTTTAGAATTATTATCAGGTTTCATTATTGACCCTATTGCTTTATTTTCCTCCTTGTTCTATTCCGGTTTCTGGTTTCCTTAAGTATATCTTGCATCAAACTTATATAACATTTTCTTAAGCTTGAACCAAAATAGTCCCATCAGTCTATTCTTAGAGTATGATATTTCTCCAACATCGACTATACAAAATTAATTCAAAATGGTTGCTCGTATACACATTATGATACGTAATTGATCTCAATTTAGTTTTTGATTACACAAAAGTGATCTGATTTTATTCTTTGGGGAATCCTTTTGGATCAATTTTGTGGTGTTGTAGGATTAAATTTGAGAAATGTGATACTATAGGATTAACTTGGTCATATCCAAATAGTTTGTGGGCGATTTTGAAGTTTAACATATTCAAATAGTTTGTGGGTGATTTTGAAGTTTAACCTTTTTTGTCAAAATCTATTTCCACTTTTGATAGTTTCTTTCTTAAAATAGAGACCCCAGAGAGAAGAAAATAGACCTTAGTACGAATTAAATGTCTTCTAATTACCAATTCCTTTAGATGTTTGATATTGGTATGCCTACAAATTTGATCAGCGATATAGTCCATTTCACTAAACTTTTGCTGTAAATCTATTTTTGCTTCCCTGATTGTATTTACACAATTATGAAATTGCTACATGCAGCTTCTGGGTGTATCAATTACTGCAAAATGCATTCAAAATATTTGCATAGAACATTCAAATGTTTTTTTATCTTTTGTAATTGATCAATGTTTTATTTGCTTTGAATAAATGAGAATCATTTATTGCAAATTACGTTTGACAATTATTTTTTGTTATTAATCAGGACGTCAGCTGCAAAAGCTAACTGGGCATATTGAATTTGTTAATGTATCATTTCATTATCCCTCAAGGCGGAAGGTATTTTTATCTCTTTTGAAAATCATTTCAGTTTGGGAAAGAAGTAAACTCCAGATTTAATTTATATGTTTTTTTTATTGTATGGTTTTTATGTGTTCTTTCCTTTCCGAAAGTCTCGGATTTCTGAAAACAAGCACTTGTCAAATGAAGAGTCTAACCTCAAGAAGACACATTTGCCTGATTCCTTTTGATTTTGTTAACCATCGTTATGTCTGTGTTTTCTACATTTTTCTGTGTTTCAGTACTTTGTGTTTCTATTTAAGTGTTTTGTACTGGATTTCTCGAATCGATTTCCGCAGTCTGGGTTGTTCTTCAACAACACCATCTGGAACACCAAGTTTTAATGTGAACACCAGCAGCAGTTGCCTCTCCTGGTTGCTGCCTTTCCATGCCCTCGGTTCTGTTGGCAGAAGTGGTGCAGCAATGACCCCTTTCCACTTCCTCGGCTCTGGAGTTATGCATGTAAATATGAGAGTTTTGGTGTGAGATATGCTACATCAGAATTGTGTGCTACGTATGTAAATTTCCTATGTTTTTCACTTCTGCTGTTTGTGTAGTTTGGGATTGGATCACTATGAACTGATACAAGTAGATCAGGTCATCAATTAACTATTTTATTTTTCTAGTAGTTTGTGTGAACTGTATTGGAGAAGTTGGTTTGCTGTTTTATTATAAAAGTGATCATGGGGTTGTGTAACAGAATAAAATATAGTTTTGTTTGCTTGGGGAAAACTAGGGATGATTCCCTTCACCTTGTCGAAAATAACATAGGTAGTATAGGGCCCATGTGAGAGCATAAAAAGTTTATAGTAGGTTGCTTACAAACTTCTGAAGTACCTAATGTTTTATTATTATTATTATTATTATTATTATTTATTATTATTATTATTATTATTATTATTTTGTTTCATAACTTGAAATGTGGGATTTGCTCTCTGTTTCATGAGGATCTGTTGCACCCCAGGAAATAATTTATATCAGTTGGAATATATAATCTTTATGGTGCATGCTATGTGTTTTGCTAAATTTTTTATAGTCTGGACAAAATTGTGTTTTTGACATATATGTTGGCTATTCCATTCTTCGCCTTCTTAATAGTTGCGTGTTATTTTTCATTTTATTCTTAGGCGTGGTGTTTATTGATGTCAAACAGTTCCCAGCCGTTGAACGGATACACTTGTCTATACAGCCCAATAAAGTTCTTGCAATTGTAAGTTCTACTGCAATTCTTATGTATTTAGATATCTAAAGTCAAACTCTACTTTTTACATTTACACCACCTAAATTTTTCATATTACGTAAAAAATACCACTATTTTAACTTTTTAAAATATTAAGGTGGCATATATAAAAATTGAAGTTTAGGTGTTAGACATGTAAATACATAGGAATAAAAGTGGTATGTGTGAAAATCTTCCTTCTTTTTAATGCTTATCAGCATTTCTTTTAGAATGAATCGACTATTTTTCCTTTTTCTTTTATAAACATTCTTGAGCTGTTGGCCGTGTGTAGGTTGGTCGTAGTGGAAGTGGGAAAAGCACAATTGCCAATCTTCTTCTTCGCCTTTATGAACCAACAAATGGTGCGGTAAGTACTCAGATCATTTTCCTGAAGATAATCAGTTGTCATTAAGAATAATCCTCACACATAGCTGATGTTTGATATTGTTTGTGGATATGAGACATCATCTGTTTGAGGTTGAAAGTATTAACACCAAATTGATCCATCTCGTGTTTCTTATGTGAAAAATATCACATTGTGCTGTAAAATTGTTTTATGTTTTCACACTAACCGGATGTTTTGTTTCAAAGCACATAGAATGCAAGTATTTTGGAATGTTTGAATAAGGTATAAAGAAAATATATTTATTTTTTCAGTATTGTTTGGTTATTTGTAAAGTAAATACAAAGATTTTTTTTTTTCTGTTTGATTTTATATAAAATTTCGAGTTAGATATTCCACAAGAATGGAGCCGTAGATTAACACGCACACGCATCACCATCACAAAAATAAAAAATCCAAAATATGTATCAAGGGTAATGGCTACCAACATCTTTGTAACAAAAATTGAAAATCAGTGCAATTGTTCTTTTTTCTATAGCACAATAACAAATAATTGTTAGACATTACCATTAAAACTTGATCCCCAAACAAAAAAGACAAGGCTCCTAATAGTTACTTCATTTTGTTTACTGAAATATAAAAATCGTTTTTTTTTAACTCCATATGGATTCATTTAGGCTTTGATTCTGGTGGCTTTGACAAGAACGATTTAATCAAGCCTGAAATTTTAAACAATTGGCCATAAGTTTGGCAACAAATTATCTTTTATTGAGAAGCTGTAGCATATAGCTGATTCAGAAATTCTCGAGTCACCTTAAAACATTATCAACCATGACAAAAACATAATTATGGAGTACTTAATCCATTGTGGTCCTCGTAGCCCTTTTGCATTACTAGGACAGTGTTGCTATTTTTTCCACCATGAATATTCATTTTTGCATAATTAGGCATTGCTTATGAAGAATCCAGCTCAATCTCGTCAAAAGCTACACCATGATTCAAGCTAATTTGCTGTGTGCCTAATCTTGTATATGATTTTTTAATGAATTATGATGTAAAGCATTCAATGCTTCTCCTTATATTTGAAATTCTAGTTCTCTTCCAATTAGATTCAACCTTAAGAGGACATATGTTGTAACATATGTCGTCTAAAGAATTAGCAATTATAGAATCTACAAAATCACTATTTTTTTTATTAAATTCATGAAGCTCGCTAGCATCACATCAATTTGATGGCACGCTAAAACATTTTTTTGGAGAAATCTTTGATTAAGATGCAATTAATTTTTCTTTAGCATCTTTATTGATTGTAAGGCTATCACTTTTGATGCTTTAAGTTTAGTTTCATATTAATTTTTAAAATACTCAAACAACTAAATCATTTGAATTTGAAATTTCTAAAGCACAATTTCATAGGCACATGTAAGTCCCGTCACATAATCACAACATAGGAAGAATGCATTGTGCGGAAACCAAGGGTTAAGCCCCAAAATATCAGTCCAAAAGTACCAATCCTTTAAATAGATGACCGCACATCCTACGTCCAAACAAATAACTCTCATGTTCAATGCCCACCATCCAACCATCCTTTTTGCAACCAGTGATACTGAAGAACCACCATATCGCTATGCATTTCTAATCAATTATTGTCCTTCCCATATCTTTAACATTACTGCTGTCATATTTTTAGTGCATCTTCTACTCTTCATTATCCTTATCATACTCCTTAAGTATATTTTTTACATTATTGTTTTCATTAAGTGCCATACTCACATTTTCTGTAATACAATTATTTCACTTTTTATACTTTCATGTTTCACACTGCTTAAGATTCTCATGTACTCAACACTTAGTTGTTGTTGATTTTGTTGTTTTCATACTCTCTTTGTGATGTATAGATGATCATACTACTATTTTTAGAGTTCGTCAATTTTCTGTGAAATTCTCCAATAACATATTAAATGTTTCCTCTGCAATTTAAACAATTATCCTTTAATCGGAATCTTTATTCTTATTTGTTTCACTACGATAGACCTAATTGATGGGTGCAAATGATCTTTTGGTAATTTCAATCAAAATCAGAACTTTAGTAGACATAAAGTGCGTTTTTAAAGAGGCATCCTTATTCACGTTCATTTGATAGTTTGCACCCTGTACAAGTTCAAAACAATTGACATTTCTAGTTTAGCTGATATATAGTAAATATTAAAGTAGTAGCTCTATTATAAATTCAGATATTAGTTGATGGCATTCCTATTGAAGATTTAGATATCAAGTGGCTGAGAGGAAGAATCGGCTTTGTCAGTCAGGTAGGCCGTACTACTTCAAAAAAAATATCATATTTACACAACAATCTCTTTTTAATTATACCTCCTTTATTTGATCAGGAACCTCCTCTCTTCCGAATGGATGTGACCTCAAACATTAGGTATGGCTGCACAAGAGAAACCACGCAAGAGGAAGTTGAATGGGCTGCAAAACAAGCTTTCGCGCATGAGTTTATACTCTCCCTACCAAACGGATATTCTACCCTCGTTGACAATGCTCTTCTTAGCGGCGGCCAGAAGCAACGCATCGCGATCGCAAGGGCTATTCTTCGAGATCCAACCATCTTGATCCTTGACGAAGCTACAAGCGCCCTTGATGCAGAAAGCGAACATTATGTGAAGGTATTTTTGTGCCAACAAAGTTTCTTCGTTAAACAGTGTGATTAGGTATTCATATTCTTATCTTCTTCGTGCAGGAGCTCCTACTTTCGGATCGAAATGCCTCTGGAGAAAGGAGAACTGTTGTTATCATCGCGCATAGGTGATACTTGCTGCAGATTTTGAGTTTGTAAGAGCCATCCTCTTGTCCGCTTCTTCTCATTGATTGTTTTTTTTGCAGGTTGTCAACTATACAAGCTGCCGATACTATTGTAGTAATGGATAATGGTAGAGTTGTTGAGGTAAATTTCATCTCTTAAAATATCATTATTTCTCAATTATGGTCATACATACCACTCAGTTCCTATGTATTTACATATTTAAACACCTGAAGTTCACTTTTTTTAGATTTATGCCACATATCTTTCATATCACATCGAGAATATCATTTTTTTTTTACTTCAAAGTGAAATACACCTTTTCATGTGTAGGAAGGGCAGTATATATATGTAAAAATTAAAGATTTAAGTGTTAGATATTTAAATATATAGGAATCGGGTGGTATGTATGTAAATTTTCCAGAAAAAAACAATGCAGCATTCATGCTATAGCATGTTACTACTGTCAATCACATCCTATAATGGCATACTTCAGTTCTGAAATGAGAGAAAATAGGTAGCTTTCTAATACTGTAATTTTCTCTGAAGCCAGCAGTTTCTGCAATCTTGATTTCGCATTTTTATGAAACCATCCTGTGAGCTTTGCAATATAATTTCCTGCCGGTTCAAAATAATTCCGCATAATCTGTCATATTTACTCGTTTTCTCAATTAAGAAAATTGAAGGCCATGCTTTTAGACTCGAGTTATCACACGGTTAAAGCAGTACAACAAGCTTTTTAGTGGTTGAAGCATGACTTTGGCGTTTCCTTCACCAATTATTTGATAAACAAACAAAACAAATACCAATAATTTTTTTTAGCTTGATTTATGAACCAGTTGAACACGAACAAACTTTCGTTTGATTGTGGTCATGTCGTTTTGGCTCAAATGAAATAAATAAATATTATTATTATTACCTTTTTTATTTTTATCCTATGTTAAAATTTATCAATTTTTAAATCATTCGAGCTAATTTTGCCTTGAACATGGCCTGAAATGAACAAATGAATTTGAATTGAGTTGAACACGACCATATTATCACGAGCTATTTCAAGCACAAACCTATATTTCAAACAAAAAAATTTTAAACGAGACAAGTACAAACAAGTACTAGGCTCTCTCAAACTCAGCTTATTCACACCGTGGTTCCGACAACCCCTGCTATATAGATCTTTTATGCTTTTTTTTTTTTTTTTGGTTGATTTCATTAATAAGCCCCTACATATAATATATAGGTTCTACTCTTTGCTTCTTTTACTATTCATCATATTAATTTCCTCGATCTTTTCTTTTCTTCAGGCGGGGAATCATAAGGAGCTTGTGCTGAAAGATGGATTATACGCAACTTTAGTTCGAAGACAGACAGACGCCATTGATTGATTGTTTGATGTCGACAACATTCAGCTTATTCTATATTACTTTCCAAGGAGAGTTTAATTTCTATCTTTTAGACCATAAAAGTTGTCCTATTTATTTAAATTATCCGTATATTTTTCATTTAAATACTTTATATTAGGGGGTGGTCGTATTTTTGTTGTCCCCTCTGCCCATCATTATGGAAGAAATAAAATAACAATTAATTATGGAAGAATCTATATAAATCTTCTTTTATGACAATGATGATAATGATGAAAACCACAATATCTCTGATCTGAAACCAATTGACAGCTCCTGTTTATAATGAAAATTTAAAACAACAAAAAATAACCATAAAAGTCTTAAAAATATTTTTCATTAACATATCATTTCATATGAATCTTTATAAATTGCTTAGGAAATTTACACACGCACCCCACAATTTTTATGTATTTTCATGTATCACACCACAAATTTGATATTTGAGTTTTTGTGATATATATACTTAAGAATTGTGCCATGTATGTATATGTTTCACATTAATTGCACCAATGTACAAAAGCTCTCATTATTAATTTTAAATTGATTTCTACTTACATAACCTTATTCGCATCAGTTTTTGATTGGGTGTCAGCACATGCGGACAACATATGTAATATTTTCTCCTACTTCAGAGCAAAGTGTGGGAGCTTACTATAATCAAATTATAAGCTTCACCATACAATGCAAAAAAACATTAAAAATAATAATAATTACTACAAAGGCACAGCTTTGTTAATTCAGGCCCCTGTATGAATTTATGGCTTCGATAAGCTTCAAATTGAACTCTACTGCTCCTCAATGTCATCATTTTCAGACTCCCCATTCCTATCCTGTTTACAAAAATTTCATAATTTTAACTCTTCTTATAGCCATAAATGTGAAAATTTTCGAAAAATCAACAAAACTTACATGCAGCCGCTGTAGCTTCTTTGCATTTATGATTATATAAATCAACTGCAGGATCAGATAAAACGGCAGCAAGACTCCTACAGCTCTTAGAAGATATATCTGAAGGATTTATTTCAATAAAATTCATAAAAACAAATTAAAAATATTTATATATAAATTATTAATACTCACAAACAAAAATCTGGATGAATAGTAATCATTGCCAGCCAGCAGCACTGCAACTATATGTCTCAGGAAGAACAGGATGGTAAACTGTAAATAAAAATAAAAATCAAACTGTAATTTTATAATTAGCAGAGGTGATATTATTGAATATTTTGCAAAACTGACCATTAAAGCTACGGATTGGAAGCAGGAATTGGTATGGTAGGATGACGGCGACCCCTCGGCAGGCTCTGGTTCTTGTTGGCTGCCGGCGGCCGCCTCCGTTGCTTGGTTTTGGAGCTCGTTGTTCAGCCTTGCTGCTTCCAGGCTTCCCCTGAGTGAATTTACACGTTGAGTTTCTCTT